>PYUH01000624.1:12167-54526 GCA_016808085.1 Suaeda aralocaspica | reverse complement strand
ATCCCTTTTATGGCCTCTTCTAAAGAGGGGAAAAATAGCCTTATATGCAATCGTCTAAGGCCTTCGTATAGTACCTCATATGACCTTTTTCTCCGAATCCTTTGGTCTGTGTTCCTATTTTTACATTACGGTCACCCGGTCGATTTCCGGGATTTATTTCAGGGACCCCTGAACCACAAAAAAAAATACCCTTTGTTTCATGCTCCCGGAGGGCGTCCTAGGCCCTATCACTTTTTCACCCTGTTTTTTTACCACATGCTATGGACCTCTACAGCACCCCACGATCGTTTTCGGCTCCTAAACACCTCTTAGAAATTGTCTAAGGTTTCTTATCATCCCTCATATGACTTTTCAGCCCGAATCCTTGGGTTTGGGTTCGATTTTTACCTAAGGGGCCGTCCCCGACCGTCACTTTTTGACCCCGTCTTTTTACCACGTCCCATGGACTCCATCCAACCCGCCTCGATCGTTTTCGGCCCCTACACACCTCTTAGGGTCCCTCTTACGGCCTCTTCTAGAGAGGGAAAAACATCCTACATGCATCGTGTAAGGCCCTTTTTATCATCCCTCATATGAGCTTTTCACCTCGAATCCTTGGTGTGGGTTCCTATTGTTACCTTAGGTCATCCCGGTCGATTTTCGGGATTTTTTTTTGGGACCCCTGAACACTCCTATGATCCCTCATATAGCCTTTGTTTTAGGCCCCATCAGTTTTTCGCTCGTTTTTTTACCACATTCTATGGTCCTCCACAATACCCCCATGATCGTTTTCGGTGCCTAAAACACCTCTTAGGATCCCTATTATGGCTTCCTAGGAGTGGGGAAAAACAGGTCTCAGATAACCTTATATGCAACGTTATGGCGTTTCTATCATCCCTCATATGACCTTTTCACCACGAACCCTTGGTGTGGGTTCAAATTTTAACCTTCGGGCACCCCGGTCGATTTCAGAGATTTTTTTTCCCGGGACCCTTGAACCCCAAAAAACTGTTCATAACAGCCTTTGTTTCAGGCCCCCGAAGGGGCCATCCGGACCCTGTAACTTTTTCGCCCTGTTTTTTAACCACGTGCTATGGACCTCCACAGAACCCCCACCGATTGTTTTCGCCCAAAACACCTCCTAGGATACCTCTATGGCCCTCTTCTAGAGAGGGGAAAACAACAACAACCTTATATGCAATCGTTTAAGGCCTTCTTATCATCTCTCATATGACCTTTTCACCCCGAATCCAAAGGTCTAGTTTCCTATTTTTAACTTACGGGAACCCTGGTCGATTTTCGAGATTTGTTTTTTCCAGAACCCCTGAACACTAAAAAACAGTGAATAATAGCCTTTGTTTCAGGCGCCGGGTGGGGCCGTACTCGACCACGTCACTTTTTCGCCTCGTTTTTTTACAACATTCAATGGACCTTCTCAACACCCACCTTGAACGTTTTCGGACCCTAAACACCTCTTAGTGTCCCTCTTATGGCCACTTCCGGAGAGGGGAAAAACAACCAAACATGCAAATGTCTTAGTCCATCTTAACATCCCTCATATGACCTTTTCAACTGGAATCCTTTGGTCAGGGTTCCTATTGTTATCTTACGGGCACCCAGGTCGATTTCCAGGATTTTTTTTTCCGAAACCCCTGAACCCCAAAAAACTGTGAATAAATAGCCTTTATTCCAGGCCCCCGGTGCGGCCATCCCGAGCCCTGTCACTTTTTTGCCCTGTATTTTTACCACGTGCTATGGACCTCCACAGCACCCCCACGATAGTTTTCGGCCCCTAAACACCTCTTAGGATACGTCTTATTGCCTCTTCCAAAGAGTGGAAAAACAACCTTATATGCACTCCTGTAAGGCCTTCTTATCATCCCTCATATGACCTTTTCACAACGAATCCTTTGGTCGTTCATATTTTTACCTTACGGGCACCCCGGTCTATTTCTGAGATTTTTTTTTCCCGAAACCCCTAAACCCCAAAAAACTGTGAATAAAATAGCCTTTGTTTCATGCCCTCGGAGGGGCCACCCCGGGCGCCGTCCCTTTTTCACCCCGTATTTTTACCACGTGCTTTGGACCTCCACAGAACCCCCCAAGATAGTTTCCTTCCGCTAAACACCTCTTAGGATACATCTTATCGCCTCTTCTAGAGAGGGGAAAAACAACCATATATGCAATCGTCTAAAGACTTCTTATCATCCCTCATATGACCTTTTCACCACGAATCCTTTGGTCTGGGTTCCCATTTTCACCTTCAGGGCACCCCGGTTGATTTCTGGGATTTTTTTTTCCCGGGACCCCTGAACCCCAAAAAACAGTGAATAATAGCCTTTTTTAGGCCGTCTCGGGCCTCGTCACTTTTTCGCCCTGTTTATTTACCACTTGACATGAACCTACACAGCACCCCAGACGATCATTTTCGGCCCATAAACACCTCATAGGATCCGTCTTATGGCCTCTTCCAGAGAGGGGAAAAACAACCTTATATACAATCATCTAAGGTCTTCTTATCATCCCTCATATGAACTTTTTCCCTAGAATCCTTTGGTCAGGGTTCTTATTTTTACCTTACGGGCACCCCGGTCGATTTCCGAAATTTTTTGTTGCGAGACCCCTGAACCCCAAAAAACTGTGAATAATACGACTTTGTTTTAGGCCTCGTCACTTTTTGGCCCCGTTTATTTACCACTTTTTTGCCCTGTTTATTTACCACTCGATATGAACCTCTACAGCAAGCCCAATGATCGTATTCGACACTTAAACACCTCTTAGGATCCCTCTTATCGCCTCTTCCAGAGAGGGAAAAACAGCCTCATATGCAACAGCCTATGGCCTTCTTAACATTCCTCATATGACCTTTTCACCATGAATCCTTTGGTTATGGTTCCTATTTTTACCTTACGGGTACCCCGGTAGATTTCGAGAATTTATTATTTTCAGGGACCCCTACACCTCTAAAAAAAATGAATTTCTCCATTGTTTCATGCCCCCGGAGGGGCCATCCTGGGCCTCGTTACTTTTTTAACCCTTTTTTTACCACCTGCAATGGACCTCCATAGCACCCCCCCACGATCGTCTTCGTCCCGTAAACACCTCTTAGGATCCCTCTTATGGCATGTTCTAGAGAGGGGAAAAGCAGCTTTATATGCATTTGTCTAAGGCCTTTTTATCATCCCTCATATGACTTTTCACCCCGAATCCGTATGTCAGAGTTCCTATTTTTACCCAACGGGCACTCGGGTTGATTTACCGGATTTTTTTTTTCGGGACCCTTGAACCCAAAAAAAAGTGAATAATAATAGCCTTTGTTTCAGGCCCCCCATAAGGGCCGTTTCGGGCACCATCACTTTTTTGCCCCTTTTTTACCACGTGCTATGGACCTCCACAGCACCCCCCACCATCGTCTTCGGCCCCTAAACACATCCTAGGTTCCCTCTTATGGCTTCTTCAATAGAGGGGAAAAACAACCTTATATGCAATCGTCTAAGGCCTTCTTATCATCCCTCATATGACCTTTTCACCCCGAATCCTTTTTTCTTGGTTCCTATTTTTACCTTACGTGTTCCCAGTCGATTTCCGGGATCTCTTTGTTCCGGGACCCCTAAAACCCAAAAAAATAGTGAATAATAACCTTAGTAAATAATAGCCTTCTTAACATCCCTCATATGACCTTTTCACCTCGAATCCTTTGGTCAGGGTTCCCATTTTTACCTGACGGGCACCCCGGTCGATTACCGGGATTTGTTTTTTTCAGGGACCCCTGAACCCGAAAAAACAGTGAATAATAGCCTTTGTTTTAGGGCCCCATAGGGGCCGTCCCAGGACCTATCACTTTTTTGCCCCGTTTTTTTAACACTTGCTATGGACCTCCATAGCACCCCCCGTGATCGTTTTCGGCCTCTAAACACCTCTTAGGATCCCTCAAATGGCCTCTTCCATAGAGGAGACAATAAATTCTGATATGCAATCGTCTAAGATTTTCTTATCATCCCTCATATGACCTTTTCACCCAGAATCCTTTGGTGTGGGTTACTATTTTTACCTTACGAGCACCCCGGTCGATTAACGGGATTTTTTTTCGTGCCGTGCCCCGTCACCTTTTCGCCCCTTTTTTTACGACGTGCTATGGTCCTCCACAGCACCCCCACGATCGTTTTCGGCCCCTAAACACCTCTTATAGCCTATTCCAGGGAGGAGAAAAATAGCCTTATATGCTATCATCTAAGGCCTTCTTATCATCCCTCATATGACCTTTTCACCCTGAATCCTTTGGTCTGTGTTCCTCTTTTTACCTTAATGGCACCCCGATCGATTTCCGATATATTTTTTTTCGAGACCCCTGAACCCAAAAAAACAGTGAATAATAATAGCCTTTGTTTCATGCCCCCGGAGGGGCCGTCCTAGGGCCTGTCACTTTTTCGCCCCGTTTTTATTACCACGTGCAATGGACCTCCACAGCACCCCCACGATCATTTTCGGACCCTAAACAGCTCTTGCGGTCCCTCTTATGGCCTCTTCATTGGAGGGGAAACGCAGCCTTATTTTTAATCTGCTAAGGCCTTCTTCTCATCCCTCATATGACCCATCCCGGGCCCCCGAAGCTGCTAAACACCACTTAGGATCCGTCGTCTGGCCTCTTCCAGAGAGGGGAAAAACAACTTTATAAGCAATCATCTAAGGCATTCTTATCATCCCTCATATGACCTAACGGGCACCCCGACCGATTTTCGTGATTTTTTTCCGAGACCCGTGAACCCCAAAAACAGTGAATAATAGCCTTTGTTTCAAGCCCCCGGCGGGTCCGTGTCAGGCCCCATCACTTTTTCGCACATTTCTATACGACGTGCTATGGACCTCCACAACACCCCCACGATGATTTTCAGCCCCTAAACACCTCTAAGGATCCCTCTTATGGCTTCTTCCAGGAGGGGAAAAACAACCTTATATGCAATCGTCTAAGGCGTTATTATCATCCCTCATATGACCTTTTCACCCCAAATCCTTTGGTCTGGGTTCCTATTTTTACCTTACAAGCACCCTGGTCGATTTCGGGGATTCTTTTTTTCGGGACCCCTGAACCCCAAAAAAAGTGAATAATTGCATTTTTTCAGGCCCCCATAGAGGTCGTCTCGGGCCCTTCACTTTTTTACCCCGTTTTTTTACCACGTGCAATGGACCTCCACAGCACCCCCCACGATTGTTTCTGGCCCCTAAACACCTCTTAGGAACCTTTTAATGGCCTCTTCCAAAGTGGGGAAAAACAGCCTTATATGCAATCATCTAAGGCCTTCTTATCATCCCTCATATGACCTTTTCACCCTGAATCCTTTGGCCCGGGTTTCTATTTTAACCATACGGGCAACCCGGTCTATTTCTGGGACTTTTTTTCCCAGGACCCCTGATCCACAAAAAAACAGTGAATATTAGCTTTTGTTTCAGGCCCCCGTAAGGGTCGTCCTGGGCCCCATCACTTTTTCTCCCTATTTTTTTTACCGCATGCTTTGGACCTCCACATCACCCCCCTTAATCATTTTCGGCCACTAAACACCTCTTAGGATCCTTCTTATGGTCTCATCTAGAGAGGGGAAAAACAAACTTATATGTAATTGCCTAAGGCCTTCTTATCATCCCTCATATGACCTTTTCACCTCGAATCCTTTGGTCTGGGTTCCTATTTTTACCTTACTTGCACCACGATCGATTTTTGGGATTTTTTTGTTCGGGACCCCTGAACCCCAATTAACAACGAATTATGGCCTTTGTTTTAGGCCCCTAGAGGGGCCGTCCTAGGCCCTGTCAGTTTTTTGCCCTTTTTGTTACCACGTTCTATGGACCTCCATAGCACCCCCCACGATCGTTTTCAGCCCCTAAACACCTCTTACGATCATTGTTATGGCCTCTGCTAGAGAGGGAAAAACAACGTTATATGCAATCATCTAAGACCATCTTATCATTCCTCATATGACATTTTCACTCGAATCCTTTGGTCTCGGTTCCTATTTTTACCTTAAGGGGCCCCGTAAATTTTTGCGTTTTTTTATGTGGTACCCTTGAACTCCAAAAACAGTGAATAATAATAGCCTTTGTTTTAGGACCCCGAAGCGGCCGTCCCGGGCCCCATCACTTTTTTGCCTAGTTTTTTTATCACGAGCTATGGAATTCCACAACACCCCCCACAATCGTTTTTGGCCCCTAACCACTTCTTAGGATCCCTCTTATGGCCTCTTCTAGAGAGGGGAAAAACAACCTTACATGTAATTGTATAGGGCCTTCGTATCGTACCTCATATGACCTTTTCTCCACGAATCCTTTGGTCTGGGATCCTATTTTTACCTTAGGGGCACCCCAGTTGAATTCCGGGTTTTTTGTTTCCGGGACCCCTGAATCCCATAAAATAGTGAATGATAGCCTTTGTTTTACGCCCCTGAAGACGCCATCCGTTGCCCCGTAATTTTTTGCCTTGTTTTTTTACCATGTTCTATGGACCTCCATAGCATCGTTTTCGGCCCCTAAACACCTCTTAGGATCCCTCTTACGACCGCTTCGAGTGAGGGGAAAAATAGCCTTATATGCAATCTTCTAAAGCCTTCTGATAATCCCTCATATGATCTTTTCACCCCGAATCCTTTTGTGTGGGTTCCTATTTTTACCTCACGGGAACCCTGGTCAATTTCCGGGATTTTTTTTTCCAGAACCCCTGAACCCCAAAAAATAGTGAACAATAGCCTTTTTCTCGAGCCCCGTCACTTTTTCTCCTACTATTTTACCACGTGCTATAGACCTCCACAACACTCCCCATGATCGATTTCGGCACCTAAACACCTCATCGGATCCTTCTTATGGCATCTTCAAGTGAGGGGAAAAACAGCTCTATATGAAATCGTCTAAGGCCTTCTTATCATCCCTCATATGAACTTTTCACCCCGAATGCTTCTGTGTGGGTTCCTATTTTTACCTTACGAGCACCCATGTCGATGTCTGGAATTTTTTTTCCGGGACTCCTGAACCCCATAAAACATTGAATAATAGCCTTTGTTTCATCGCCCGGAGGGGCCGTCCCTGGCCCTGTCCCTTTTTCCCCCTTTTTTTACCACGTGCTATGGAACTCCACAGCACCCCCCATTATCGTTTTCGGCATGTTAATACCTCTTAGGATCCCTCTTATGGTATCTTCCAGTGAGGGGAAAATAACTCTATATGCAATCGTCTATGTCCTTCTTATCATCCTTCATACAACCTTTTACCCCATAATCCATTGGTCTGGGTTCCTATTTTTACCTTACGGGCCTTTGTTTTAGGCCCCCAGAGAGGCTCTCCCGGGCCCCATCACTTTTTTGCCCCATTTTTTTGCCACGTGCTATGGACCTCCACGGCACCCCCCACGATCGTTTTTGTCCCCTAAACTCCTCTCATGGTCTCTTCGAGACAAGGGAAAAACAACCTTATATGCAATCGTCTAAGGCCTTCGTATACTCCCTCATATGACCTTTTCTCCCCGAATCCTTTGCTCTGGGTTAGTATTTTTACCTTACGGGCAACCAGGCGATTTCCGGGATTTTTTTTCCCGGGACCACTAAACCCCAAAAATCATTGAATAATTATAGCCTTCATTTCAGGCCCCCGAAGGGGTCGTCCTTGGCCCCGTCAATTATTTGCCCAATTTTTTTACCACGTTCTATGAAACTCGACAGCACCCCCACTATCATTTTCGACCCCTAAATTCCTCATAAGATCCCTCTTAAGGCCTACGCTAGAGTGGGCAAAAACAATCTTTTATGTAATCGTCTAAGGCCTTCGTATCATCCCTGATATGACCTTTTTCACCCTGAATCCTTTGGTCTAGGTTTCGATTTTTACCTTACAGGCACCCTGGTCGATTTTCGGGATTTTTTTTTTGGGACCCTTGAAACCCAAAATAAAAAAGTGAATAATAGCCTTTGTTTCAGGCCCCTAGAGGGTAGTCCTGGGCCCTGGCACTTTTTCGCTCTGTTTTTTTACCACGTGCTATGGACCTCCACAGCACCCCCAATGATCGTTTTCTCTCATAAACACCTCTTAGGATCCTTGTTACGGCCTCTTCCAGAGAGGGGAACATCCTTATATGCAATCGTCTAAGGCCTTCTTATCATCCCTCATATGACATTTTCACCCAGAATCTTTGGTCTTGGTTCCTATTTTTATCTTACGGGCACCCAGGTCGATTTTCGAGATTTTTTTTTTCGGTACCCCTGAACCCCAAAAATAATGAATAAGAGCCTTTGATTTAGGCCCCCGAATGGGCCGTCCCGGGCCCCGTCAGTTTTTCCACTTGTTTTTTTACCACGTGCTATGGACCTCCACAGCACCCCCCACGATCGTCTTAAGCCCCTAAACACCACTTAGAATCCGTCTTCTGGCCTCTTCTCACTACAAGAAAATCCATTTATTGCAAAGACGTTTTGTAACGACAAAAAATGGTCGTTGCAATACATCAGTTTTAGCAACCATAAGCTAAAGTCGTTGCAAATGTTGTTGCAAAAAATAAAAAATTTCATTTCCCTCCAACAAAAAAAAAACGTAGGGCTAACAAAATTTTGGTAAGCTAATGGCAACAAAAGAAGTCGTTGCAAAAGCATTTCACTAGAGTACAGCAACAATAAACATTGTTACTAAAGATGAGGAGTGCTCTTAGCAACAATGAATGTTGTTGCAAAATAATTGTACAGTATAGCAACGACTTGTCTTTGCAAAACGTATATTGTACTAATACATCAAATTTCTTATACGTATACCTAAAATCAATATCTCACTATCTTCCTAACTTATCTTCTTAAACAATCAAAACCCACTCCCCAAATTTATCCCCTTTTTTCCTCCACCCCACCTACATACAACAACCCTCCACACCATCACCCTCACGACAGCTTCCCGCCGAAGACCACCATAACTCCACCGAAGACCACCATTACCCTCACCTCACTCAATTCGTACACCAGCAGCCTCTGACGAACTCTTCGTGGCTTCGCCCGCCGGCCCACCTTCACCCCACCTTTAGCCACCTTCGCCCATCAGCACCGAAGACTACCATCACCCTCACATCATTCAGTTCGCACAGCAGCTAGTTCACTGAAGACCACCGTCGTGCTCAACTCCTTCAATTCGCCCTCAACTCCTTCAATTCGCCTAGAAGCCTCGCCCTAGTTCATCTCACAATAGCTTTACAAGTTTGTTAATGGTGAGTTAAAATTGCTTCAGAAGTTTATTAATGAATTATCTGCAGCAATGGCAATGAATTAAAACTGCTATAGAGGGCGGCGGTTTCAATTTTATTACATTAAATTGTAATTTTTTTGATTTTTTCAGGGGATTTGAGTACAAGAAGGTTAATTGCAGAAACAACAGATTTGAGTACACAGCAATACAAATTATTGGGCTGTAAGTAATTTCACTGTTTTTATTTTTGGGTATTTTTTTAGTTTTTTTGGTGAATAATTTCTTTCTAATTTTGACTTTATTCTTTTCATTTGATTTAATTTTGCTATTCTGGGTTGTTTAGTGATTTTAATTTTGTGTTTTTGTGGGTTTAAAGTTTGCATTTTTGTTGATTTTTTCAAGATTTTATAGCATTGCATTAATTTAATATTGTTTATGTTGAAGAAATTGTTAAGTATTTTTAGGTTTTTTTTGTTGGGTTTTAATTTGCATTTTCTAGGTATTTTTAATCTGTATAAGATAATTCATCAAACTTTGGAAGTTTTGTGGAATAATTTTGTGATATTCTTAGCATAACTTAGGGTTTAATTTAAATGAAGAAAAATTCTTTGATTATCAAGTTAATATTTAGTGATTTTCAAGCTTTCTTGTGTACTATAATAGTTTTGAAAAAAGTGTATGATAATTGGGGTTGTTGGTGGAACTGATTCTTTAAGTTTCGGAAGTTGTCCAGTGGTGGTATATGGTATTTCCTTGGTTTTTCTTAATCTTGGCAATTTGCTTACTCAAAGCATTTTGGTCTTTTTTGTTTAATTTATTTTTGTTTGGCTTTTTTTGTTTGAAAGGTAACCCAGTTGTTGATTCTTGTATTGTTTACGCGGTTTCGCTTAAAGAGGTTTTGTTTGTTCTACTCGTAATCATCAATGTGAAATGCATTAAATACATGTGGAACAATATTGATTTGAAAGAGATATCTTTAATATTTAGAATGTGTTGTTGTATGCCTTGGCGGAGGATTACCTAACCTTAAAGCTGTAACTGTTATTTTGGGTTTATCATATGTTGGCTTTATTGGTTTGCTTTTAATTGAAGTAATCTGGTTCATGATACATTCCAAATAGGTGGAACTAGTAATTAATGTCTTACTTTGCTATTTTAGACCTTGAGTAGTATAAGTAATAGGAGAGGTAGGATTTGAAATCCACCATTAAACATTACAAATGAGAGTTAATTAACTTTGTTTAGCCTAGTACCTCATAGCCTTTCCATGTTCATTGTTTGGATTTGAAATCTCACCTCTCAGATATTGAGTCTCTGATCTTGTAATCAACTTCCACTCTAGGTATGTATGTTTGTGACTATGCACAAACTTTTGTGATTCTACTTGTGACTTGAACTCCTAAATCACATTTACTCCATATAACACTTACCACACCATTTGTGTTGGATTTTTGTAAGATACTATTTTGGAAATATACACTCTTGATCTTTTGGTGTAATAACTTTTGACAAATGGCTACGTAGATATTATATCATTGATGCACATTGTTAAAATTTCCTAAGAAGATTTGAAGATAACAAGTATTCCATTCAGCAAGATTGAACTTGAGACCACAATAAAATTTGTTATTTTTCTATGGCCTCTATAGCTCGTTTAAACTTATAATTTATAATTGAGAAGATTAAAATAATAATGTTTACAAAACTTATGAAATAATCCTTTTGTCGCAGAAAGTATCATCTATGAGCATTGAGCAATATGTTTTACTTTCTGTATAACTACTAAG
Organism: Suaeda aralocaspica; assembly: GCA_016808085.1. Lineage (NCBI taxonomy): Eukaryota > Viridiplantae > Streptophyta > Magnoliopsida > Caryophyllales > Amaranthaceae > Suaeda > Suaeda aralocaspica. The sequence goes on along the minus strand of PYUH01000624.1, from coordinate 43,559 downwards.
TACCCTATATGAGCAATATGCTTGCCTTTCTGTATAACTAGTACATTCAATTATGGTGAAATAAGGTACTACCTCCGTTCATATTAATTGCAACACTTGGGTATTACAGGTGAGATATAAAAAATTCAAGTGTTGCAATTAATAGGAAACGGAGGTAGTATATTAAATTAAATCGTAGTTTTTTGAAAGGTAATCTGAATTCTTAGCTCAAGCTTATGATGTACCTTTTGGACCACCTTAATCTATTCCTTAGTCATTTTCATGAGTTTTTGCTGAAGTTGAGGATGAATTGGTATGCTAAGTACTTAGTCATTTTCATGAGTTAAGAATAAAATTTATGTCATACAAAATCATACTATGCGGCTAATATTTTTGGACATGCTAGACAAAGGAAAACAACAATGTGAAGCCATTTGCAGATGTGATATGGCTAATTCAGCACACACGTAAGGTGAGAAAGGTGACTTAGAATGTGCAGATGCAGGACAATCAAAAACAATTCATGTATGTGTTTGAAGTTATAATTTTACTAAAACATGTGTGAATATTTCCGTTTTGGCCACCTTGAATACCTTTTCATCACTTCCTTGTTGAAATTTTTTGTTTAGGACAAACTAAAACATGTAGTTGCTGAGGCTGGTGATACAATGACTCAAGATGAAATTTTGGTTCAAGTTTTAGAACCAAGATCTGGATATATTGGGGAAAAAGGTACTCCATTACGAGGTTATCTTAAAGTAAAACAACAACTAGAGCAAAGAAAACTTGTGGAAGAACAACAAGGGAAAATACAAGAGCAAGAAGAAAGGATAAAGGAGCTGCAAGAAAGCCAAAAGAGACAATAACAAGAATTTGAGGAACATATAAAGCAGCAAGCAGCTGAGATGGAAGCTCTCAAATAAGACTTACTTCGCCTGATTGCAAACAGTGGTGTCTAGTGACTACTTTGCGTTTTTGGTGGCCTTTGTGGAAGGTAATACTATTTACACTAAGCAATCTAAATATGTGTACATATTATATTGTGATGAACCTCGTGCATATGAGACTCGTAATAATTATGAGACTAATGCCTATGTTACTTCCCTTCTTCTCATGTGAGTTTCTGGTGTTATTATACTGCTTGTGGTTTTGTCGATGGTGAACAAATTACATTTAGGATTGTGGATTACACATGAATGATAGTGGATAATCTTTATTTCAAGTTATGGAGATGTAATTTGGAGTTGATAGTGTATTACACATGAATGATTATGGTTTTCCTTGTGGTTGAAAATTGATGTGAGAAGGCTTGGTGATGGGATTTGCATGAATATGGAACATAATGATTGTAGATTAAAAATTTTCAGGTTTTGGAGATGTCATTTGGAGTTATAAACAGGTTTTGAAACCATTTATATGGTGGCTTAGTTCAAAATACAAAGGAGACTCTGCCGAAATTTATGCTCCACTTATTGATAGTATCTTCATAATTTTTAAATATTATCATATGCATTCTCTTCCTTATGAATTAACTCTTACCATTCTAATACATGCAGGGTTAATAAGATTATGATCGCATTTTGTTATGAAGACGTTGAAGGTTGCTAATTGTATGCGTAGCGCTTTAGGGTAGTAACATTGCTATAACTTTTGCTATTGATAGGAAAGTGAGAACATTCTAACATCAATTGACATAATGTATGTTTTGGACTCTTTATGTAATGATGATCACATATTTTTGGTTTGTAATATACATATTCTAAATATATATATATATATAGGTTTTATTTGAAATTAAACTTTTGGAAGTGGTTGGATTATGTGCAACTAAAATGTATATTTCCGTAGTATATTTGGTTAAAAGATCGATGATTCATTGCAAAGAATGTTGTGATTTTGAATAAGTTTTTGCAACAAAATTGTTGTCGCAAAAAATGTATGGTATGATATTTGATACGTTTAGTAACGACAAAAGTTGTTGCAAAAGACTAGTACCATTAGAAATGATAACATTTTGCAACACCAAAAGTCGTTGCAAAAAGAAAACTGGCAAGAAAAGGTTAACTTCTGCAACGGAAACTATCGTTGCTGAACAAGATGTATTACAACAACTAATGTTGTTGCGTAAGACCGTATATATGTCGTTGCAATAAATAGTACATTAAATTGAGATAGAAGTGTTTTTTGGCAACGAAAAAAGTTGTTGCCAATGCTTTCACTACAGCTATACCCGCAACAACCATGCAACGACAAAAGTCGTTACTAAAGCTATTTACAGCAACGACTTTTGATCTTTTGCAACGACTTTGATCGTTGCAATAAATGGATTTTCTTGTACTGTCAAAAGAGGGGAAAAAAACCTTGATGTGCAATCGTTTAATGCCTTCTTATCATCCCTCATATGACCTAATCACCCAGAATCCTTTGGTCACGGTTCCTATTTTTACCTTACGTGCACCCCGGTTGATTTTCGGGAATATTTTTTCCTGGCACCCCTGAACCCCAAAAAAAGTGAATAATAGCCTTTGTTTTAGGCCCTCGGCGAGGCCGTCTCGGGCCCCTTCACTTTTTCGCCCCGTTTTCTTACCACGTGCTATAGACCTCCACAGCACCCCCTACGATAGTTTTCGGCCCCTAAACACCTCTTAGGATCCCTCTTATGGCCTCTTCAAGAGAGGGGAAAAACAGCCTTATATGCAATTCTCTAAGGCCTTCTTATCATCCCTCATATGACCTTTTTACCCCGAATCCAATTATCTGGGTTCCTATTTTTACCTTACGGGGACCTTGGTCGATTTCTGGGATTTTTTTTTCTGGATCCCCTAAACCCCAAAAAAAATGAATAATAGCCTTTTTCATGCCACCGGAGAAACCGTCTCGGGCCCCGTCACTTTTTTTCCCCTTTTTTTACCACGTGCAATGGACCTGCACAGCACCCCCACGATCGTTTTCGGCCCCTAAACACCTCTTGGGATCCCTCTTATGGCCTCTACCAGAGAGAAGAAAAACAACCTTATATGCAATCATCTAAGGCATTCTTATCATCCCTCATATAACCTATTCACCCTGAATCCTTTGGTCTGAATAAATAGTGAATAATAGCCTTGGTTTCAGGCCCTCGAAAGGGTTTACCTGGGCCCTGTCACTTTTTCTACCCATCTTTTTTACCACGTGCTTTGGACTTCCACAACAACCCCTACAATCATTTTCGGCCACTAAACACCACTTAGGATCCTTCTTATTGCCTCATCTAGAGAGGGGAAAAACAGACATATATGCAATTGTCTAAAGCCTTCTTCTCATCCCTCATATGACTGTTTCACCCAAAATCCTTTTGTTTGCGTTCCTATTTTTACTAGACTGGCACCCCGGTCGATTTCCGTTTTTTTTTTTAAATATCTAAGCTAAGAAAAACAACCTTATATGCAATCTTCATATTTCCTTTCAATTAAAAGTACTTTCCTTACATACTTAAGAGTGTCAGGAAATATGCAATATTCATATTTCCTTACATATTTCCTTACAATCTTTATTTTTCCTTACAATAATACTTTCCTTACTTATTTCCTTGCAATCAATTTCCGTTTTTTTTTTCGGGACCCCTGAACACCAAAAAAACAAGGAATAATAGCTTTTGCTTTAGGCCCCCGAAAGGGTCGTCCTGGACCTCGTTAGTTTTTCGCCCTTTTTTTTTTACCACGTGCTGTGGACCTCCACCGCACCCCCGACGATCGTTTTAAGCCCTTAAACACCACTTAGTATCCGTCTTTTTGCCTTTTTCAGAGAGGAGGAAAAACAACTTTATATGGAATCTTCTATGGCCTTCTTATCATCACTCATATGACCTTTTCACCCTATATCCTCTGGTCTAGGATCCCATTTTTACCTTACCGGCACCCCGAACGATTTTCGGGATTTTACTTCCTGGCCCCCGAAGGGGTCGTCCTTGGCCTTGTCACTTTTTCGCCCCATTTTTTTTACCACGTACTTTGGACCACCAGAGCACCCCCCACAATCATTTTCGGTCACTAAACACCTCTTAGGATCCTTCTTATGGCCTCTTCAAGAGAAGGGAAAAACAGACTTATATGCAATCATCTAATTACTTCTTATCATCCCTCATATGACCTTTTCACCCTAGATCCTTTGGTCCGGGTTCCTATTTTACTTTACGGGCACCCCGGTCGATTTCTGGGATATTTTTTCCCGTGACCTAACCCCAAAAAATAGTGAATAATAGCCTTTTTTCAGGCCCCGGAGGGGCTGTCCCGGGCCCCTTTTTTTACCACGTGCTGTGGACCTCCACAGCACCCCCAACGATCGTTTTCGGCCCTTAACACCAAATATGATCCCTCTTACAGCCTCTTCCAGAGAGGGGAAATAAACCTTATATGATATCGTCTAAGGCCTTCTTAACATCCGTCATATGACCTTTTCACCCCGAATGCTTTGGTTAGGCTTCCTATTTTAACCTTACGCGCACGTTAGTCGATTTTCGGGATTTTATTTTCCAGGACCGCTGAACCCAAAAAATAATTAATAAATAGCCTTTGTTTCAGGCCCCGTAAATTTTTCGTCTCACTTTTTTACCACATAATACGGACCTCCACAACACCCCCACGATCGTTTTCGGACCCTTAACACCTCTTAGGATCTATCATATTGCGTCTACAGGAGTGGGGAAAAACAGCCTTATATGTAATCGTCTAAGGAATTCTTATCATCCCTCATACGACCTTTTCACCCTGAATCTTTTGGTCAAGGTTCCTATTATTACCTTACAGGCACCCTAGTCGATTTCTGGGATTTTTTTTCCGGGACAATTAAAAGCCAAAAATATTGAATAAAACCCTTTGTTTCAGGCCCCCGGTTGTCCCGGGCCCCGTCACTTTGTCTCCCCATTTTTTTTACCACATACTATGGACCTCCACAACACAACTTACGATCATTTTCGGTCCCTAAACACCTCTTAGGATCCCTCTGAAGCCCTCTTCCACAGAGAGGAAAAACAATCGTATATGCAATTGTCTAAGGGCTTTTTATCATCCCTCATATGACCTCTTCACCCTGAATCCTTTGGTTTAGGTACCTAATTTTACCTTAAGGGCACCGCAGTCGATTTCCAGGATTTTTTTTAGGGACCCCTGAACCCCAAAAAACAGTAAATAATAAATAACCATTGTTTCAGGCCCCAGGAAGGGCCTTTCCAGACCCTCTAACTTTTTTGCCCAGTTTTTTTACCACGTGCTATGGACTTCCGTAGCACTCCCCACGATCGTCTTCGGCCCCTAAACACCTCTTAGGATCCCTCTTATGTCCTCTTCCAAAGAGGAGAAAAACAACCTTATATGCAATCGCCTAAGGCCTTCTTATCATCCCTCATATGACCTTTTCACACTGAATCCTTTGGTCTGGATTCCCATTTTTACCTTACGGGCACCACGGTCAATTTTCGGGATATTTTTTTCCGGGACCCATGAAACCCCAAAAAAAGTGAATAATAGCCTTAGTTTCAGGCCCATGAAGTGGTTGTCCTTGGCCTTGTCAATTTTTCTCCCCATTTTTTTTTACCACGTACTTTTGACCACCACAGTACCCCCCACAATCATTTCCGGACATTAAACACCTCTTAGGATCCTTCTTATAGCCTCTTCCAGAGAGGGGATAAACAGACTTATATGCAATCGTCTAATTCCTTCTTATCATCCCTCATATGACCTTTTCACCCTGAGTCCTTTTGTCTGTGTTGCTATTTTAACCTTACGTGCTCCTCGGTCAATTTATGGGATTTTTTTCCCTCGACCAATAAACTCCTGAAAATAGTCAATAATAGCCTTTTTTCAGGTCCCCGGAGGGGCCGTCCCGGGCCCCTTTTTTTACCACATGTAATGGACCTCCTCATCACCCCCAACGATCGTTTTCGACCCTAAATAACAAATATGATCACTCTTATGGCCTCTTCTAGAGAAGGGAAAAAAACCTTATATGCAATCGACTAAGGCCTTCTTAACATCCCTCATATGACCTTTTCACCCCGAATGCTTTGGTCTGGCTTCCTATTTTAACCTGACGGGCAAGCTGGTCGTTTTTTGGGAATTTTTTTTTCCGCGACCCCTGAATTTGAAAAAACAGTTATTCATAGCCTTTGTTTCAGGTCCCCGGAGGGGCCGTCCTGGACCCCGTAAATTTTTCGCCTCATTTTTTTTTACCATATTCTATGGATCTCCACAAAACCCCCCACGATCATTTTCGGCCCCTAAACACCTCTTAGGATCCATCTTATGGCGTCTTCCGGAGTGGGGAAAAACAACCTTACATGTAATCGTCTAAGGAATTCTTATCATACCTCATATGACCTTTTCACCCTTATCCCTTTGCCAGAATTCGTATTTTTACCTTACGGGCACCCCGGTCGATTTTAGGGATTTTTTTTTTCCGAGACCAATAAAACCCAAAAAACAGTGAACAATAGCCTTTGTTTTAGGCCCCCGGCTGTCCCGGGCCCCGTCACTTTGTCGCCCTGTTTTTTTTACCACGTCCTATGGACGTCCAGAACACCCCTTACAATAATTTTCGGCCCCTAAACACATCTTTGGATCCCTCTTCAGGCCTCTTCCAGAGAGGGGAAAAACAACCTTATATGCAATTCTACGGGTTTTTATTATCCCTCATATGACCTTTTCACCTTGAATCCTTTGGTTTAGGTTCGTAGTTATACCTTAAGGGCACCGCAGTCGATTTCCGGGATATTTTTGCTGGACCTCTGAACCCCAAAAAATAGTAAATAATAAATAGCCATTATTTCAGGCCCCCGGAAGGGCCTTTCCGGGCCCTGTCACTTTTTCGCCCAATTTTTTTACCACGTGCTATGGACTTCCGCAGCACTCCCCACGATCGTCTTCGGCCCCTAAACACCTCTTAGGATCCCTCTTGTGGTCTCTTCCAGAGAGGACAAAAATAGCCTTTTATGCAATCGTTTGAGGCCTTCTTATCATCCCTCATATGACCTTTTCACCCTGAATCCTTTTGTCTGTGTTCCTGTTTTTACCTTACAAGGACCCTGTACGATTTCCAGAATTTTTTTATCCGAGACCCCTGAACCCTAAAAAACACTGAATAGTAGCCTTTTATTCAGGCACCCGGAGGAGCCGTCCCTGTTCCTGTCACTTATTCGCCCCGTTTTTTAGCACATCGTCACGTGCTTACTAATTCCCCTTAGTCTTAGGCACGCTGCCCACTAACTTCCACCCCTGGATGCTAGTCAAGGGTAAACCCTTCCCTAGTATATAGCTAAGTAATGCAACGAAAGGTAAAATAAGAGAGTAAGAAAAGCACAAGTTTATGAGTATGAGTTTTATTTCTTTGAGAGAAACTGAATACAATACTTATGTTATTCTCTCTCTATTTGTGGGTTGCTTCGTGCTGACTCTTTGACTCCTGCAAAGTTAGTCAACCCCGTGCGGCACTTTCTCAACAATCTTTCTTGAACAAGTCAGGCTTCCCCTTGACACGCTCCTCGTGCCCGCGTAGCTCACTCCTTGAGCTGATTATCTCACTTAGCAAGACACGTCCCTTGTGTCTAGCTCCTAAGTATTCGTCGCAGACGAATGTGTTAGTGCGTTGGACAGATCCTGTTAGCCCTTAGCAATCACCCCAAGTATCGCACCCCTTGTGCCTAAATTATCCCCACACACTCACCCTCTCTAATTTATGTGGAAGATGGTTGTTTGAAGTAACACAATGAAACACTCAAGTGGTAGAGGGAATTAAACTCTATTAATGCTCTCTAATGAATGCTACACTTGTTTACAAGGTGAATACTGTGCTCTCCAAGTTCATCTGTATCAATATACAATTGAATACCTTGGGTATTTATATACATCACCCCTCCTACTATAGTTAGAATATTCTAACCTTCCTACTACATCTAGGACATCCTCCTTCCCTACTATACCAAGGACATCCTACTTCCCTACTATACCTAGGACATTATACTATCCTTCCTACTTTCCTACTTTCCTACTGAGAATATCGTAGAATATCCTAAAATGTTCGGGACCCTTCCGGAATGTGCTGTATTACTCTAGACCTTTTCAATGAGGTTCTAGAGCCTTCCATACTCTTCCAACGTAATAGGCAACCTTTTCACCAAGTATGAACCTCGTTATAGAAACATAGCACTCCCGTCCCCAAAAATAATGCTGATCTGCAGATCCAGTATTATCCTACAGCACTATTATATCCAGTAGATTGCCTACTATAGGGAGATGAGTGTTGCTCGCACAACACCTGGGCGGCTCCCCCTGGGATCCTTATGCCCTCGTTCGAAGGCAATAGGTGGGTCATTGGGTCACTCGTGACATGCTCCCCCACAAAAGCCCTTGACGTCCCCGTCAAGGCCACGTCTCATTCCACGTGTTCCATGCCTTTACTTGGTTACCTGCTCCGGTGTGCTGCATTTGTTGTCGCCGTCGCTATGGTGTATGGGCTGTGTACCCACGACCTTGCCCCTTGTTGTGCCCCTTCCCTGGACACCTCTTACACCTGTGTAGGTCATCGTTGCACACCTTGGACGCCCTTTGGCCACACCACTCCGGGCAAGTTCCTCATGTGGTCGGGCAACTTGTCCGTGCCACAAGCCCTTGCGCACTTGTTCCCATTGAGCACGCACATTTGTGCAAGCCCTTGCTTACGAACGAATCTCTCTCCATGCTCCGTCCCTTGGACATGAGCAGCCCCCTTGGTCCTCCCACGGACCTTGTCATGGTGCTTTACCCTCGGCTTTCCCATGACTTGCCCACCTTGAGCGCCCCATTGACGCCGAGGCCTTAGCGCCCATGTAGCACGCATTGATGACATCTTTGGGCAATACTCCTTTGTTCTAACGACCCTCAACACATGTTGAACCCTGTTGTGTGTGGTAGTCATAGTGCCATCACCAAACACCACTGGCCTCATTCTATCTAGGAACTCCATTCCTAGCACGGCGGTCTCCGACTCCATGTCGACGACCAAGAAATCAACTTCGCCCGTCCACTTCCCCAAGCGGATCCGGACACCCCATGCCGGACCGTACACTCGTGCGGACTTATTGTTGATGGCCTTCTACTCACCATCAACCTTGGTGAACTTGACGCCCAGGTCCTTGGCCTCTCTCAATGCCAAGAAGTTGTGTGACACCCCTGTGTCCACAAGCAACCTGGTCCCAATGCCATTCACCTCCCCATGGATAGCCATCAAGCCCCCTTGCTTGACGCTTGTCCCTTGTTTTGTCGTGGTTGCCTGTCCAGTTGGCTCTTCATCCACAATACTTGAAGCATTGAAGAGTCTCATGTTGGTTAGCGTGGCTTCCTCCTCCATGCGCATCGCTCCACACCTCATCTCCTGTTGAGGTGACTCCTCCTCCAAGCTTGCAATAAGGGCACTCAACCTTTGCTTCGTTGGGCATTTCCTTGCCCAATGTTTCCCACCACACAAGAAGCATCCCCGTTGGTTGGTCTTCAAAGTTAATCTGAACTCCTCCTTTCCTTTGTTGTTCTTCTCAAACTTGCTGCCCCCATTGCCTCCTTTGGTTGATTTGGTGGGCTCCTACCCCCACCTTCCTCCTTGCTACCACCACTCCTGCCATCCTTCTTAGAACCCCTGAACTCCGTCAGGGACTCTGCAATAGCAATGGCATCAGCGAGGGTTGAGGGTTCCTCCTCTTTACCTCTTGCTGAACCCAATGTTGCAACCCTCCAGTGAAGTAGATGAGTTGGGTCTTCTCTGTCATGTCTTCGACATCAAGCAAGAGTGATGTGAATTTCTTGATATATTCTTTAATGCTGCTTGTGTGCCTCAACTCACGTAGCTTCATCATAGACACCTCTTGAGAATTCTCTATGTAGAATTGCTTCTTGAAGTCTTTCTTAAACTCATCCCAAGTGTTAATGGAATATGTTCCCTTCTTGATATCCAACTCACGCCTTCTCCAGCATAGGATACCATCCTCCCCGAGGTACATAGTGGCAATATTGATCTTGAAAGTTTCATCCTCCAAGTGCATGGCTTCAAAATACCTCTCTAAGCTCCATAGAAAATTATCGATTTCTTGAGCATCCCTTTTCCCTAGGTACTTGGATGGTTTGGGAATGTCCATCTTTGGCCCGACCTGGATAGTGACACCCCCACTCACTGCGGCCTTCTTGCACAATAACAGCTCGTCCTTGAGGAGTTCATTTTCTTTCCTCAAGGCTGAGAGCTCTCCCCAGACCTTAGCCATCTCGCTCACCATCTTCTCCATGACATGGCTCACGAGCGTGTTGGCCTCGGCCGAACGCTCAATAGCAATCTCCTCAACCCTTCTGTCAACAACGTCCACTTGCTCCTTGAGTGCCCCAATGTCTAACTCGGCCTTCCTTAGCCCATCGGATAATTCCGCGGTTCCCCTCTCGACCCTTGTGGATCGCTCTTCTACTTTGGCCGAATTCTCCATCGTCTTGGCCACCCGTTTCTGAAGCTTCTCAAGTGCAACCTGGGTAACCTCTGGCACATTTTCTTCAGTTGCTTGTCCTGAAGTGCTACTCTTGTCCTTGGCCATCGAACCCTAGGAATTAAGTTAAGGTTCGATGGCCAAGGACAAGAGTAGCACTTCAGTACAAGCAACTGATGCTTTTAGCTAGAAGGCCATGTTCGCTAGTGTAAGTAGTGTCACTAGCAACCTCCTTGAACGGGTCAAGGAAGGACTTGCCTAAGATCCAGTGGCCAAAGGGATCATATAGTTGGCCAAAGAAGGGAAGGCACGGTGATTTTGGGCAGAAGATGGTCTGCTATACACTACAGGGCGTCGCATGTATGTGCCCAAGTGGGACTACCTTAGACGGGACGTTATGAAGGAGTGTCATAACTTAATGTGGGCTGGACATCCGGGGATGCAACGCACAATGGCACTCTTAGAGGAGCTTTACTATTGGCCTCATATGCGGGGCGATATCGAGGCTTACGTGAAGACATGTCTTTTATGTCAGCAGGACAAGGGAGAACAACAAGTGCCGGCGGGACTATTACAACCATTGCCTATACCGGAGAAGCCATGGGAAAGCGTCTCTATGGATTTCATTTCAGCCTTAGCCACGTCTGAAGGGTGTGGCTCTATAATGGTGGTCGTTGATCGCTTCTCTAAATATGGCACCTTTATACCGGCACCACGGGATTGTACAGGTGACCAAGCTGCCAAGTTATTTTTCAAGCATGTTGTCAAATATTGGGGGCTTCCACGCAACATCATAAGTGAATTTGACCCAAGATTTACGGCTAAGTTTTTTACGGAGCTATTAAAGTTATTGGGGTCAAACCTGCATTTCTCCACAAGTTACGGGTGAATGCCTTGTTGGAGTTCGACACTTTGTAAGTGCCAATCAGCAAGATTGGGCCAAGTTACTGGATCTCGCCCAATTCTCCTATAATTTACAACGTTCTGAGTCAACACAACAAAGTCCATTTGAGATAGTTACAGGACAAAATTCGTTGACTCCACAAGTCGTGGTCTCTTGTTATGTGGGGAGTAGCCTGGCTGCATATCGGCTTGTAAAGGGGTGGCATGAACAATTTGACTTTACCAAGACATACTTGGATAAAGCGGCCAAGAAAATGAAGAGGTGGGCAGAAAAACAAAGGAGGCCAAGGGAGTTCCAAGTGGGAGACATAGTCATGGTCAAGTTGTTGCCACAACAGTTCAAGGCGTTCCGATTGGTGCATAAGGAGTTAGTGCGCAAGTATGAGGGTCCATTCTCTATACTTCGCAAAGTTGGGAAGGTCTCTGATCAAGTTAAGCTGCCACCTAAAATCAAGATCCATCCAGTGTTTCATGTGAGCATGCTCAAGCCCTATCATGAAGACAACGAAGATCCGTCGCGGGGCGTGTCACAACAAGCACCCATAACCGTCGTGACATCATTTGATCGGGACATTGAAGAAATAGAGACAAAGAGGCTCATCCGACGAAGAGGTGTGCCAAATTATAAGGAATATCTCATTCGATGGAAGGGACTCCCGGAAAACTAGGCGACGTGGGAGAAGGAAGATGACTTATGGCAATTCCGGGACAAGATCGAGGCATTTGAGTAGCAGCCTTGACAGGGTCGTCAAGGGCTTTGGTGGGGGAGCATGTCACGAGTGACCCAATGACCCACTCATTGCATTGGAACGGGTGCATAGAGATCCCCAAGGGGAGCCGCTCATGTGTTGCGCAAGCAACACTTATCTCCCTATAGTAGGCAGACTACAGGAAAAGATAGTGCTGCAGGATAATACTCGATGTGCAGATAAGCACTACTCTTGGGGACGGCAGTGCTATATTTATCTAACGAGGTTCAAACTTGGTGTAAAGGTTGTCTACTACATTGGAAGAGTATGGAATGCTCTAGAACCTCATTGAATGGTCTAGAGTAGAACGGCATATTCCGGAAGGTTCCGGAAACATTGTAGGATATTCTAGGGTAGGTGACTCTAGAGTGTTCTATTATGCTTTAGTGGATGCATAGATGTTTCTAGAGTATTCTCACATGTACATAAGAGTATGTAAAGACTAGAAAGTTCTAGATAGGGTATTGTGTAGAACCCTCTATTTGAGGAGGTTAGAATGTTCTAGATTAGACATAGTAGAAAGGGGTGTTGCCTATAAATACCCAAGGCATTCATTTGTACAGGAATTCAGAAAAATTGTAAACACACTCACACATTAGTAAAAATCCTTTCAAGCACTTGCGTTTCTTGCTAACTATCTACTTAGCTGAATCCACAAAAACACATCAACTACCTTTCTTAGCAATACTTAGCTTAGCTTTGGGGTTGCCTGACTTGTCTTACGACAGGAGTGTAAGCGAGTGGCACACGTGAGCGACTAGGGAAAGAGTCAGCACGTGACAACGTGTTATGGACCTCTACAACACCCCCCACGATCGTTTTCGGCCCCCAAACACCTATTAGGGCCCTGTCACTTTTTCGCACCGTTTTTTTTACCACGTGCCATGGACCTCCGCAGCACCCCCTCGGTCATTTTCGGCACCTAAACACCACTTACGATCCCTCTTATAACCTCTTCTAGAGAGGGGAAAAACAACCTTATATGCAATCTTCTAAGGCCTTCTTATCATCCCTCGTATGACCTTTTCACCTCGAATCCGTTGGTCTGGGTTCCTATTTTTACCTTAAGGGCAACCCGGTCGATTTCTTGGAATTTTTTTTGGGACCCCTGAACCCCAGAAAACAGTAAATAATAGCCTTTGTTTCAGGCCCCCGAGGGCTGTCCCCGGTCTCGTCAATTTTTTGCCCATTTTTTTTACCACGTGCTATGGACCTCCATAGCACCCCCCACGATCGTCTTCATCCCCTAAACACCTCTTAGGATCCCTCATATGGCCTCTTCTAGATTGGTGAAAAACAACATTATATGTAATTGTCTAAGGCCTTCTTATCATCCCTAATATGTCCTTTTCACCCGAGTCATTTGGTCTTGGTTCCTTTTTTTACCTTACGGGCACCCCGGTCGATTTTCGGGACCCCTGGAGTCCAAAAAACAGTCAATAATAGCCATTGTTTCATGCCGCCGGAGGGGAAGACACTACAACAATTTGTCACTTGTGCCACAGGAGAAATTGTGGCGCAAGTAAAAAAATCTCGTGGCTATATAGTTTTACCACGGAAATTTTTTAAATAATTATCGTGGCGCAAGTGGTTGTGGCTATGTTTTTGCCATGGGAAAATAGAGGTTGTGGCATGAATATTAAATTATGCCACAAATAATCCCGTGGCAAAAAACTAGCTTCCCCACATGTATTACCATGGCTAATTTAGTTGTTTGCCACAAGTACTATTGTGGCAAACTATTTCATTTCCCAAAGAGTATTATGGCTACTAAACAATTCGCCACAAAATATCTCGTGGCTAAGAAATAAAACTAGCCACTAATTATCCTGTGGCAAATATATTATACGTGGCTATATACATACCAAGTTCTGACATATATGACACTTTAATATCCAACAATCTCTATTGACCGAGGTCTTTTTTAGACATTTATTACCAATAATATAAAATACAATTAACAAATCTTAGAACAATGAAATAATATATTCATATTAATAATTTAATGTACTTTTGAAACAATGAAACCTTTACATAATATTGTACTTAAAACTAGCATACTAAGAACTAAAACATACTATTATTATTTATAATCAACAAAGTAAAGTCGATTGTTCAATAATTTTAAAAAATAAAGTAAAACTACAAAGTTCTCTATATTATTGCCACCAATATGCTTCTTGTGTTGTTGCTCGCCATCTATGCATTTCTTTATATATATAGTACCAACCTACAAGCACATCACCACAATAAATAAATAAGTAATTTTTTAAGATACAATACTATCAGAAAAATATTCACATTAGAATGATTATTACTAAACCAACAATAGTAGTAGAGTAAAAGGCCTCATAAACTATGCTAAACCTTGTATAAAAACGACATGGTAAAACTAGTATAAAGGGGCATTCGAAGGGGAAGAGTGATAAAGTGTGGAATTTTGATCAGTAGTTGTGCCTCCTAGAATTTTCTTGTTGGATTTTCTACATATAAAAAAAAAATAATCTAAATACACATAAAAGCTCTTCGAACAACAGGAACATTTACAGCATCAACAACATAAAGAGGACACATAAAAGAAGCATTAATCAATTAGAAGCAATGTCAGATGAGTTAATGTCTCATACTAGGAAAAATCGAATTTCGAATGCATTTACAGACTTCATGTATCTTAGATGAGTGACATGTCTTCTGAATTTTAATTTGATGAACGATATACCTTATAAAGTCTAGCTCACTTGATGAAGAAACCATGGTGTATGACTCTTATTGTCATTCTAAGTTATCCCAGCAAACTCATTATTTGCTTAATTAACCCTTAAATTAATCTTACTTGTTACCATGGAATATATATCATCAAGACTTCACAATGCATTAGTTCAACCAACATATCAGCCATAGCAAGCGCTCCATATTGTATACTATATTCTGCTGATTAAAGAATTAATTAACATCAATGCTTCTAATTTGGAGCTACAGCAAAGTGCTTAGGTTTCCTGTGCCTACCTCTACATGATCAAACCAATTCAAATATCCATAATTAAGAGATACACTTAAATATGCTTACGTTAAGCTGAAGAACCTTCACTTAAGGAATCATTCTTATCATCAGCATCCACACCAAAAAGTTGTAGTAGTTTCTTGAGATTTCTCTCCCAAACCATATTATTTGCAGCAATTTTTCGATCCACCTCACCTGCACTTTCTTCAACTTTCTTCTTGGCAAGCTCTACTTCTTTTCTAGCTTCTTCAGCCTCCTTTCTAGCATCCACGGCCTCTTTTCTAGCATTTTCTGCATCTTTTTTTGCTTCTTAAACAGCTTGCTCAGCAGTCCTTGTAACCTCAACAACCTCTTGAGCAAGATCCAATCGGCAAGGCTTTACTTTGAAATGTTTTGTAATGCTTCTACCCGGCCCATAAGCACGCAAATACCCATGAGTATCTTTTCCTAGAACCTCTTGGAAAATTTGCTCATCTGTCTTCTCATTTAGGCCTTTATCCCTGTCCTCCTTCAATTTCTCCATCTCTTCCTGCGGCCATGTAATGACATGTTAAATACGTACGTAATTTATGAGATAAATTGGCCTTT
Source organism: Suaeda aralocaspica (assembly GCA_016808085.1). Classification (NCBI taxonomy): domain Eukaryota; kingdom Viridiplantae; phylum Streptophyta; class Magnoliopsida; order Caryophyllales; family Amaranthaceae; genus Suaeda; species Suaeda aralocaspica. The sequence continues at coordinate 27,868 of PYUH01000624.1, read as the reverse complement.
TAAAGTCATAAACTTACCGCTACAAGCATGTTTTTTGATAAGTTATCAGTATTAACAGGTTTATTTGATTTTCTCTTCCGAGATTTCACCATTACATCAAAACGCGAACACTTTCCTCCATTTTTCTCCATCTAAATTAAGCAAAAGGGAATATTAAACATGTGAGAAAAAATAATTAGATCATCGAATATATGCTATTCTATTTGCTTCATACTTAAAACATTATATTTATTAGTATAAAATGCATGTCTTCTTACAATTTCTTGTCTGAGGCGAGCAAAACTTTTACTACCATTACAGTGAGGCATCTTCTGACAGGATCTACTTGCACGAGCTTTATTACTTTTCACCTAACGTATAATAAAGTTAGCATCTTTGAAGATAACATATCCTCTTGTAGCTATTCTAAAATAGAGATTACCTGAAACTTTGGATAACTCCAATAATCAACTAAAAATTTCCAATCTGCTTTACCCATGTCTTTTGGCTTGTTTTTTAAGCGCTCATCTTTTGTTTTCAGGTTTTGGATCATCAAAATAGGCTTGTTTCAACTTGTGCCTACTATCCCTAAAAATGCGTTGCGCATGCTTTAAGACACCCTCTTTCCTATACTCAGGGTCATCAAATGAGCAATTTTTCTGCATATGTAGGCCAATAAATAAATCAATTAAAAAATTATTTAATGGCATATAAAGCTTTAAGCATAAGATATGTAGTCAAAAATATAACATGTCATATTTTTTACAATTTACCTTAATACAAGCCCATAAATGGTCCAAGGTTTCAGAAGTATACTCTTCCCAACCTTTTACTTGCACGGGACAAACAAAGCGATTTCGTACTTGTTGACCCAAAAAGTAAGCATATAGCGAGGAATGCGGGCCAATTGCGTTACCATCCTCATCAAATTCTACTTTGATTTTTTCACCAGGAGCTAATGCTGTAAGCTTTCTACAATATACCATCCCTCTTGTTTTTCTAATGCCACCTAGATGTATGGTTTTCAAACAAGTTAGACATAACATGAACAAATATCAACAACTTTTCGTATGGTATGACAATAGTTAGTTTATGACTCTCTTGATCAGTACATAGATGTAAAAATTAAAATTTTATGGTTGTTTTTGTAATATTAGCTAAATAGAATAAGGGAATTCTTTATTCATACCAGAAATAGCAAGATTCTCTTGATCCGTGGCATTTAGTATTTCACCTTAAACACCATGAGGAGTTGCATCTCTTACAACAACTTGTCCATCTTGATTATGGTTTATCTCCATATTGTCTCCAGTTTCAAGGGCTTAAGATTTGTAGTTAAGAAAGCATAAAATTGGTTTTGAGAAGACAAAACATGTTAGTACTAATAAACAATGATTCACATCAATATTACCTAATAACACACAAAAATATTCAATGCAAGTGGATTATCTGCCTGCTGCCTTTTCACCCTATTTTTTTCCACGTGCTATGGACCTCCACAGTACCCCCACGATCGTTTCTGGCCCCTAAACACCTCTTAGGATCCATCCCATGGCGTCTTCAAGGGAAGGGAAAAATGACATTAGATGCAATCGTCTAAGGCCTTTTGATCATTCCTAATATGACCTTTTTACCCCGAATCCTTTTGTTTGGGTTCCTATTTTTACCTTAGAGGCATCCCGGTCGATTTCCTTGATTTATTTTTCGGGACACCTAAAACCCCAAAAAATAGTGAATAATTGCCTTTGTTTCAAGCCATAATACGGGCCGTCCCTAGCCCTGTCACTTTTTCGCCTCTTTTTTTACCACGTGCTATGGCCCTCCATAGCACCCCCACGATCGTTTTCGGCCCCTAAACACCTCATATTATCCCTCTTATCGCCTTTTCCAGAGAGGGGAAAAACAACTTTATATGCAATCGTCTAAGGCCATCTTATCATCCCTCATGTGACCTTTTAACTCTGAATCCTTTTGTCAGGGTTCTATTTTTACCTTACGGGCAACCCGGACCATTTCAGAGATTTTTTTTTTCGGGACCCCTGAACCCAAAAAAATAGTGAATAATAATCGATGTTTCAGGACCCCGGAGGGGCTGTCCAGGGCCCTGTCACTTTTTCGCCCTATTTTTTTACCACGTGCTATGGACCTCAACAGCAACCACCACGATCGTTTTCGGCCCCCAAACACCACTTAGGATCCGTCTTACGGCCTCTTCCAGTGAGGGGAAAAATAGCCTTATATGCAATCGTCTAAAGCCTTCTTATCATGCCTCATATAACCTTTTCACCCGAATCCTTTTGTGTGGGTTCCTACTTTTACCTTACGGGCTCCCTGGTCGATTTCATGGATTTTTTTTTCGTGACCCCTGAACCCCAAAAAACAGTGAATAATGGCCTTTGTTTCAAGCCCCCGGAGGGGCCGTTAAGGGCCTTGTCAATTTTTTGCTCTATTTTTTAACCTAGTGCTATGGACCTCCATAGAACCCCCCACGATCGTTTCGGTCCCTAAACACCTCGTTGGATCCCTCTTATGGCCTCTTCCAGAGTGGGGAAAAATAGCTCTATATGGAATCGTCTATGGCCTTCTTATCATAAATCATATGACATTTTCACCCCGACTCCTTATGTCTGGGCTCCTATATTTCCCTTCCGGGCACCCCAGTTGATTTCCGGGATTTTTTTTCCAGGACCCCTATCCTTAAAAAAAGTGAATAATAGCCTTTGTTTCAGGCCCCTAGAGGGGCTATTCCAGGCCCTGTCACTTTTTCGCCTCGTTTTTTTACAACGTTTCATGGACCTCCATAGCACCCCCCACGTCCATTTTCGGCCCCTAAACCTCTTAAGATCCCTCTTATGGCCTCTTCCAGAGATGCTAAAAACAACATTATATGCAATCGTGTAAGGCCTTCTTGTCACCCCTCATATGACCTTTTCACCTTGAATCCTTTTGTTTTGGTTCCTATTTTTCCCTTACGGGCATCCCGGTCGGTTATCGGGAATTTTTTTTCCTAGACCCCTAAACCGCAAAAAAAAAGTGAATACTTAGGCCCCCAAAGGGTTCGTCTTGGGCCCGTCACTTTTCTGCCCTGTTTTTTCACCACGTGTTATGGACCTCAACAGCAACCCCCACGATCATTTTCAGGCCCTTAACACCTCTTATGACCTCTTCTAGAGAGGGGAAAAACAACCTTATATGCAATATTCGAAGGCCTTCTCACCATACCTCATATGACCTTTTCACCTTACGGGCACCCCGGTCGATTTCCGGGTTTTTTTTTCGGGACCCCTGAACCCCAAATAACAGTGAATAATAAAAGCCTTTGTTTCAGTCCCACGATGGGTAGTCCTGGGCCCCATCACTTTTTTGCCCCATTTTTATTTACCACGTGCTATGGACCTACACAGCACCCCACACAATCATTTTCGACCCCTAAACACCTTTTAGGATCCCTCTTAAGGCCTTTTCTAAGGAGTGGAATAACAGCCTAATATGCAATCGTCTAAGGCCTTCTTATCATCCATCATATGACCTTTTCACCCCGAATCCTTTCGTCAAGGTTCCAATTTTTACCTTACGGGCACCTGGTCGATTTCCGGGATTTTTTTTTGGGACCCATGAACCCCAAAAAATAGTTAATAATAGCCGTTGTTTCAGGCTCCCGAAGAGGCCGTCCCGGGCCCCGTCACTTTTTAGCCCGTTTTTTTCACCACGTGCTATGGACCTCCACAGCACCCCCCACGATCATTTTCGGCCCCTAAACACCTCTTAGGATCCCTCCTGTGGCCTCTTCCAGTGAGGGGAAAATAAGCCTTATATGCAATTGCCTAAAGCGTTCTTATCATCCCTCATATGTCCTTTTCACACCGAATCCTTTTATGTGGGTTCCTATTTTTATCTTATGAACAACCCGGTCGATTCCCGGGATTTTTTTTTTCGGGACCCTTGAACCCTAGAAAACCGTGAATAATAGCCTTTGTTTCAGACCCGGTTACTTTTTTGCCCCGTATTTCTACCACGTACTGTAGACATCCTGTAACGCCCTAAATTTTGAGCCTAAAAAAAATTCGTCCTTTATATTCAAATATTAATTTATCAATTGATGAGTTAATATTCGAAATAAAATATGTTTAGTATTAAGACGGTTATGTTAATAGTAGCTTTGGTTGTGTTTTCATGCTTTCCTTCCTTGCCATATTTTGGAGCTAAAACCTAACTTGAGTTTAAACTTTGTTTATGGTAAATAAAGGATGTTTAATAAGCTACATTAACACTTTTATTTTAAACCCATTTTTAAGCCTAAATTATCTTCTTAAATAAAGCTAAATTAAAGCCTTAAACCCTAGTCTTATAGCTTGTTTTGAGGCCTTTCAATTGCTCCTTTGTTTCACGGTTTTGAAGAGCTTTATTGCTGGTTTATAGTCTTTGTAACTCCCCCTACATTATTGCATTTAAACCATCATTAAAACATTAAGAAAAATCAGTCAAAGACCCTTCATGATTCACACAATTCACATACAAAAACCCTTCCATGTTCACGTAGCTTTTGTCATCACATATCACGATCGCCGCTTCATCTTTTTCCCTCAAATTTCGAGTGGTTTAAGGATTATATTCAAGGGTTGATGTTGAGTTTCATCCCTACTCTTATTCACATCAAATTCGAGTTCTAATCTCCTAAAGAAAGCATCAAAAAAAAACCAAAGGAATTGAGCAAGAAGTTTTCTGTTTTCGGGGGTTGGTTTCTGTGTGTTTTTGGAGCAGTTTCTTCAAGGGATTTTGGCTGGTTTATAACTGGTTTTCTTAGTCTTCAATCAAGGTAACTAGCATCCTCTTCTTTAGATTAAAAATACTAAGTTTAAGGGCTAGATTGATAGGTAGAAAGTCATGGTAAATATGAGTTTTTAGAGCGTTTTCTTCTCTGTTTTGCTGCCAGAATTTCGTGACTTCAAAGTGCTGTTTTTAGAGTTTTATGATCATGATTTCTTGGTTATTATTGATTGTTATTCATGCCTTGATATTGTGTTATAACCCCATGATATTTGTAGCATGTTTAGACTTGTTTTAGGGGTGTTTTTAGAGCCATTAGTCTACTTACATGCTGCTGGAAATTTGTTTGTGTGCTTTATAAAGGTTTGTAATCACTTGTTTAAACTGATTTCATTGCTTAGTTTTGGTTAGTATCATGTTAAGATGGTTCCTAAACTAATTCCACATGTTTTAGGCAAGTTTTAGGAGGGTTTTGAAGCCAATCTTTGGGCATATGTTGCTGCTGCCATGTTAAGTGAGTGTGTTGTGTTTGGTGAAGTATTTAGAGTTGAAATGCTTAAATTTTACACCTAAACTTGAGCCTAATGTGTTCTATTATGTCCCTAGATTGTGTGTGTTAATGGGCTAAGATTAATTTTGAGTTTAAGGGTGTTGTTGGGTGGTTTTAATGAGCATACACCTGCTGAAATTGCAATTAGGGGCTGCTGTAAAGACAGGGGTGTTTTAGCATGTTAAGGGCACGAATTTAAGCTCATTTTCCTTGTGTATATTGCCTAATATGTAGATTAACATGTCATAATTTTATTTTAGCACTTTAGCATGTTTTGGGTGTGTTTTTGATGTGATTAAGAAGTAGTATTATTGCTGCCAATGTTTGATTGTTATGTGATGTTATAGCATTATAGTTTTGGGTTATTGAAATGATATTATATGGGTTCTAACTTAATTGACATGATTATTTAAACTAATGCTTTTAGCTAAGATTATCCAAGGTTTGACCCCTTAAGTTTTAGAATTATGTACTCAAAGAATGATCTTAGAAACTTGATGTAAAATGTTGTTGAAATGTTACATTATCAAAATTGTGACCCTTTGAATAGAATAATTCCATCCTTAGCACTACTTATTCACGAATCATGAATGCGAATGATTATTTTGGATTTTGAAATAATTATTTACTTGTTCCAAAACTCAAATGATATCTTTTCTTGATGTTTTTATAAAGCCGAACTAATGCTTAAAAACTAAGATTTATTTTGATTTAGAGAATTTTAATTCTCATGCAGATTTTATATGAGTGTAAGGCCTAAAGGCTTCTCTGCCGAATTTTGAATTGAAATCATATATTTTTAAGTATCTTCATGGGTTTTGAATTGTGTGTGGGGCCATAATCGAGTTGTAAGGCCGAAGTGCTTCTCGGTGGTTAAGAACATGCTACTACCTAGGCTGCGAGTTTTAGGTAGAATTACCTGGGTTAATTGTTGTCGTCCGGGGGTAGTGTGAGGCCTAATGGCTTCTACCCATATCCGGGAGTATGGCCATTCTCAGACGCAGTCTCCTGCGAGTTGACTGTAGGTTCGCCTGACAAACCTTAGGAGGTGGACTGCGGGATTCCACTAGCGTTCATTCCATACCATTCTGTTAAGTTTTGAGTATTCGATTATATCTTAAGAAATTATTATGAAATTTATTAATGTTGGTTGTGACTTGAAATATTTAGAGAACGTCTGTAAGTTACTTCTTCATATTAATTTAACTCTAAAATTTATTATTTTTGATTTATTGGAGAGTTGTTAGTTACTCCCCACTGACTGTGGATTTATGTTGTTGCTACAGATGCTGAATGATATTTGGGCTTTGTTCGACGGGCAGGGTTATGAGTGTGCTTAGGACCTCCCCTTTCTTTAAGGACTTAATAATTTGGTTTTGTTTGAGATGAATAAGTGTTTCGATTTATGGTGTTGACTTCTACTTATGTTTCCCAACTGTTTTAAATGTTGAATGTTTTCATATAAGGGTTGTTCTACCCGTGGGTTGAGTGTAATCTTTTGAATTTCTTCTTTTGGATATTTTCTTTCATGAATTTTGGTTTAGTAACCTTCCGTACAGGCGTACTTTCCGCTATCGCCTATTACTTGTTAAGGACGGGTTGTTACAGTTGGTATCAGAGCAAATGGTCCAACCTCTCGCTGAATTTCTACAATTTCTTGTGAAAGATGTAGTTCAAATAGAATAAACTGAACCTTTGACCTATAGTGTGAGTTACTTGGGTAGGAAGTTAAGGGCGCGTCCGTTTATTTTTACTAAGTGTTTTATTGTTGTGTTGCAAATGAAACTAATCTTATCTCTTTTGAAGAATGTCTCCTAGAAGATTGGATTCTCTGAAAGAAGCATCACGCCACCGACGCCAACGCAAACGTCAAGCGCTCGAAAATGCTATCATAGCCTTGGCAAACAGAAGTGCTGCTCCTACTGGCGGGCAGTCAACATTCGATAGGTTCGATCGTCATCGACCACCTACTTATGAGGGGAAAGCTGACCCTATTGTCTTAGAAGGGTGGCTGCGGGAGATGGAGAAGCTCTTCACCGCCACGAACTGTCCTCCGGCTGAAAGGGTCGCCATTGGGACCTATTATCTGAAAGCTGAGGCTGATAACTGGTGGGGCACTGTCAAGGAGGGGTGCTTAGCAACTCCTGGATTCGGGTGGTCCGAGTTTGCGGTTAGGCTAAAAGAGAGGTTTTACCCTGATGAGCTCCGTTGGCAGAAGCAAGAGGAGTTTCTATCTCTGACCCAGGGTTCTCTATCTATTCAGGAGTACACCGATAAGTTTACTGAACTGTCTCGCTTTGCTACCTCTGTTATCCCCAACGAAGCTGAGAGGGTAAGAAGATACATTAAGAGGATGGATCCGAGGGTTCGTACTCATGTTCTAAGCTCGGGGGCTACCACGTTTCAGGGAGCCTACGAGCTGGCCCTTAGTATCCATGCGTCAATTAAGGATGAGGAAGCTGTGAAGGCTGCCTCGGCAAAGAAAGTACCTACTACTTTCTCTCAGAGTCCGGCTAAGAAACCAAGGGTGGAACCTACAAACAGCAAGGGTGGATTCCAGCAAGGGTCTGGGTCTCGTGCGAGTTATGATCCGAAAAAGTGTTGGGGATGTAACGCTAATGCCCATCCTGGGAAGAACTGTGATGGCACGAACATTACGTGCTACTATTGTAAGGAGGACGGACATAAATCTTTTCAATGTCCTAAAAGAAGCAACAATTCTTCTAAGCCTGCCTCATCTTCTGCTCCTGCTCGGAACCGAATTTATGTGATGACACAGGAAGAGGCCGATGTCCAGCCAGATGTGGTGACTGGTAATTTTCTAGTCCATGGTGTTTCTGCTTATTTACTTTTTGATTGTGGTGCTACAATTTCCTTTGTAGCTAGTTCTTTTGTGAAGAAAGCTGGTTTGTTGAATATTTCTCCTGTAAAGTCCTTAATTTCTCTTCCTTCTGGAGAGAACTATGTTTGTAATAGGGAGTATAGAGGTGTTTCTGTAGTTATTGCGGGAACTGAATTGCATGTGAACCTCAAGGAGTTTCCAATGCAAGAGTTTGATGTGATACTTGGAATGGATTGGTTGTCAAAATATCGTGCGGCCATTCATTGTCGTGACCAGAAGGTTACGCTAAGGGGGCCTAAGGGAAACCGAATCTCTTACTCTGGAGTCGTGCTGAAAAAGGGAGTAAAGATCGTGTCTGCCTTGAGAATGAGGAAGCTTCAACAGAAGGGGATATGGTCTTTCTATGTAGGGTCAAGGACCTATCTCTTGAAGAACAGCTCGATAATATTCCAGTTGTCAAGGAGTATCCGGACGTTTTCCCCGAGGAGTTGCCAGGTATACCTCCAGAAAGGGATGTGGAGTTTGGTATCGATTTGGTCCCAGGCACTGCTCCTATATCAAAGGCGCCTTACAGAATGGCACCGTCGGAACTTCAGGAGTTGAAAACTCAGCTGCAAGAACTCATTGATAAGGGGTTTATTCGGCCAAGTGTGTCTCCATGGGGTGCTCCGGTCCTATTTGTCAAGAAGAAGGATGGGAGTATGCGAATGTGTATCGATTACCGAGAGTTGAATAAGGTAACGGTCAAAAACAAGTATCCATTGCCTCGAATTGAAGATCTATTTGATCAATTGAAGGGTGCGGGTGTTTTCTCAAAGATCGACCTGAGGTCGGGGTATCATCAAATCCCTGTGAAGCCAAGCGATATCCCTAAGACCGCATTTCGCACCAGATATGGGCACTATGAGTTTGAGGTGATGCCTTTTGGTCTTACTAATGCTCCTGCTGTGTTCATGGACCAGATGAACCGTTCGTTCCATGAGTACCTTGATACTTGTGTTGTCGTTTTCATTGATGACATTCTTGTGTACTCAAAGGATGAAGCTGAACATGAGAAACATTTAAGGCTGGTTCTGGATGTGTTACGTAAGCAGAAATGGTACGCTAAGCTGTCCAAATGTGAATTCTGGCTTAAAGAAGTAGCTTTTCTGGGGCATGTCATAAGCAAAGAAGGTGTTATGGTTGATCCTGCTAAGATCAAGGCTGTGGTTGAATGGGAAAGCCCTAAGAATGTTTCAGACGTTCGTAGTTTCCTCGGTCTTGCGGGCTACTACCGACGCTTTGTGAAGGATTTCTCCAAGATTGCCCAACCGCTAACTAAGTTGATGCAGAAGGAGAGTAAGTATTTGTGGAGCAATGAGTGTGAGAAGGCTTTCCAATCCTTGAAGGAGAGTCTGACTTCAGCTCCGGTGCTTACTTTGCCGACCGATGGTGTGGAATTTGAGGTGTATAGTGACGCCTCAAAGAATGGTTTGGGTTGTGTGTTGATGCAACAGGGTAAGGTAATTGCGTATGCCTCAAGACAGTTGAAAGTTCATGAAAGAAACTACCCGACACACGATCTCGAGCTTGCTGCTGTGGTGTTTGCTCTTAAGATTTGGAGACACTACCTGTATGGGGTTCCTTGCAAGGTGTTCACAGATCACAAGAGTCTCAAGTACATCTTTACCCAGCGTGAGCTAAACATGAGACAAAGGAGATGGTTGGAATTGATCAAGGATTATGACCTGACTTTAGAATATCGTGAGGGTAAGGCTAACAGGGTGGCAGATGCTTTGAGTCGGAAGGGTAAACACTCTCTAAATGCTGCTTGGGTGTTGCCTCGGGAGTTGTGTATGGAGTTTCAGAAACTTAACATTGAGGTAGTCCCTCAGGGGTTTGTGGGTTCTTGTTTGAACTCGATGAGTGCTGAACCAGAGCTGTACAAGGAATTGAAGGAGAAGCAGAAAGGGGATCCAAAGTTAGAAAAGATACGTGAAGCTAAGGCCCAGGGTCGTGCAGAAAACTTTGAGATTTGTGCAGATGGGAGTTTAAAGTTCATGGGTCGTTGGTGTGTGCCAGACAACGCCGAATTGAAGAAAAAGGTCTTAGAGGAAGCTCATAATACTCCTTATTCTGTGCATCCTGGAGGTGGTAAGCTTTATAAAGATCTAAAAGTGAGTTTCTGGTGGCCTGGGATGAAGAAGGAAGTGGCTGAGTTTGTGGCTCGATGCTTGGTATGTCAGAAAGTGAAAATTGAGCATCAAAGGCCTGGTGGGTTGCTACAACCTCTACCCATTCCAGCATGGAAGTTTGACTCCATCTCTATGGATTTTGTGATGGGGCTACCGAATGCCACTGGTGGATTGAATGCTGTCTGGGTAATAGTGGACCGATTAACTAAGGTGGCTCGCTTTATTCCAATGAAGAATACTTGGTCTATGGAAAAGCTAGCAGAGGCTTATGCTAATGAAATTATTCGTCTTCATGGGGTTCCGAAGGATATTGTGTCTGATCGTGATCCGAGGTTCTTGTCTCATTTCTGGGTTGCTCTGCAAGAAGCTTTTGGGTCCAAGTTGAAGTTGAGTACTGCTTTTCATGCGGCTACAGATGGTCAAACTGAGCGAACGATTCAGACTTTGGAGGATATGCTTCGTGCTTGTGCCTTGGAATTTCAACAATCATGGGTTAAGTCACTAAGCCTTGTGGAGTTCTCTTATAACAACAGTTATCAAGCTTCTATTCAGATGGCCCCATATGAAGCTCTATATGGAAGGAAGTGTCGTAGCCCTACATGTTGGAGCGACATTAGTGACTCTCTGATTTTAGGGCCAGATCTAATTCAGGATACTGTTGAACAAGTCAAGGTAATCCGAGCTAAGTTGAAAGCTGCGCAAGATAGGCAGAAATCCTATGCTGATCTTAGAAGACGACCTATTTCATATGAAGTTGGTGACAAGGTGTTGTTGAAGGTGTCACCAATGAAGGGAGTGATGCGCTTTGGCCAGAAAGGTAAGCTTAGTCCGAAATATGTTGGACCCTATGAGGTGCTTGAGAGGATTGGTGAGGTTGCTTATCGATTGGCGTTGCCTCCAGAGTTATCAAAGGTGCATGACGTATTTCATGTGTCCCAACTACGAAGGTATCGTAGTGATCCTTCTCATGTTATTACAGTTGAGTCGGTTGAAGTTGAACCGAATTTGACCTTTGAGGAGAGACCAGTGCAAATCCTTGATCGTCAAGATAGGATTCTGCGACGGAAGGTGGTACCGTTGGTGAAGGTTTTGTGGAGAAGTCAGAAATATGAGGAAGCCACTTGGGAAACTGAGGAGTCTATGAGGACCAAGTACCCCGAGCTTTTTGATCCAAGTTCCTAGCCTAAGGTATCCTAGTTTCTCTTTTAAGTGTTTCTTTTTCGTATGTTGTCCGTTTTCCCTCTTCTTATTGCTAATTTCGAGGACGAAATTTTATTAGGAGGGGTTAGTGTAACGCCCTAAATTTTGAGCCTAAAAAAAATTCGTCCTTTATATTCAAATATTAATTTATCAATTGATGAGTTAATATTCGAAATAAAATATGTTTAGTATTAAGACGGTTATGTTAATAGTAGCTTTGGTTGTGTTTTCATGCTTTCCTTCCTTGCCATATTTTGGAGCTAAAACCTAACTTGAGTTTAAACTTTGTTTATGGTAAATAAAGGATGTTTAATAAGCTACATTAACACTTTTATTTTAAACCCATTTTTAAGCCTAAATTATCTTCTTAAATAAAGCTAAATTAAAGCCTTAAACCCTAGTCTTATAGCTTGTTTTGAGGCCTTTCAATTGCTCCTTTGTTTCACGGTTTTGAAGAGCTTTATTGCTGGTTTATAGTCTTTGTAACTCCCCCTACATTATTGCATTTAAACCATCATTAAAACATTAAGAAAAATCAGTCAAAGACCCTTCATGATTCACACAATTCACATACAAAAACCCTTCCATGTTCACGTAGCTTTTGTCATCACATATCACGATCGCCGCTTCATCTTTTTCCCTCAAATTTCGAGTGGTTTAAGGATTATATTCAAGGGTTGATGTTGAGTTTCATCCCTACTCTTATTCACATCAAATTCGAGTTCTAATCTCCTAAAGAAAGCAAAAAAAAAAAACCAAAGGAATTGAGCAAGAAGTTTTCTGTTTTCGGGGGTTGGTTTCTGTGCGTTTTTGGAGCAGTTTCTTCAAGGGATTTTGGCTGGTTTATAACTGGTTTTCTTAGTCTTCAATCAAGGTAACTAGCATCCTCTTCTTTAGATTAAAAATACTAAGTTTAAGGGCTAGATTGATAGGTAGAAAGTCATGGTAAATATGAGTTTTTAGAGCGTTTTCTTCTCTGTTTTGCTGTCAGAATTTCGTGGCTTCAAAGTGCTGTTTTTAGAGTTTTATGATCATGATTTCTTGCTTATTATTGATTGTTATTCATGCCTTGATATTGTGTTATAACCCCATGATATTTGTAGCATGTTTAGACTTGTTTTAGGGGTGTTTTTAGAGCCATTAGTCTACTTACATGCTGCTGGAAATTTGTTTGTGTGCTTTATAAAGGTTTGTAATCACTTGTTTAAACTGATTTCATTGCTTAGTTTTGGTTAGTATCATGTTAAGATGGTTCCTAAACTAATTCCACATGTTTTAGGCAAGTTTTAGGAGGGTTTTGAAGCCAATCTTTGGGCATATGTTGCTGCTGCCATGTTAAGTGAGTGTGTTGTGTTTGGTGAAGTATTTAGAGTTGAAATGCTTAAATTTTACACCTAAACTTGAGCCTAATGTGTTCTATTATGTCCCTAGATTGTGTGTGTTAATGGGCTAAGATTAATTTTGAGTTTAAGGGTGTTGTTGGGTGGTTTTAATGAGCATACACCTGCTGAAATTGCAATTAGGGGCTGCTGTAAAGACAGGGGTGTTTTAGCATGTTAAGGGCACGAATTTAAGCTCATTTTCCTTGTGTATATTGCCTAATATGTAGATTAACATGTCATAATTTTATTTTAGCACTTTAGCATGTTTTGGGTGTGTTTTTGATGTGATTAAGAAGTAGTATTATTGCTGCCAATGTTTGATTGTTATGTGATGTTATAGCATTATAGTTTTGGGTTATTGAAATGATATTATATGGGTTCTAACTTAATTGACATGATTATTTAAACTAATGCTTTTAGCTAAGATTATCCAAGGTTTGACCCCTTAAGTTTTAGAATTATGTACTCAAAGAATGATCTTAGAAACTTGATGTAAAATGTTGTTGAAATGTTACATTATCAAAATTGTGACCCTTTGAATAGAATAATTCCATCCTTAGCACTACTTATTCACGAATCATGAATGCGAATGATTATTTTGGATTTTGAAATAATTATTTACTTGTTCCAAAACTCAAATGATATCTTTTCTTGATGTTTTTATAAAGCCGAACTAATGCTTAAAAACTAAGATTTATTTTGATTTAGAGAATTTTAATTCTCATGCAGATTTTATATGAGTGTAAGGCCTAAAGGCTTCTCTGCCGAATTTTGAATTGAAATCATATATTTTTAAGTATCTTCATGGGTTTTGAATTGTGTGTGGGGCCATAATCGAGTTGTAAGGCCGAAGTGCTTCTCGGTGGTTAAGAACATGCTACTACCTAGGCTGCGAGTTTTAGGTAGAATTACCTGGGTTAATTGTTGTCGTCCGGGGGTAGTGTGAGGCCTAATGGCTTCTACCCATATCCGGGAGTATGGCCATTCTCAGACGCAGTCTCCTGCGAGTTGACTGTAGGTTCGCCTGACAAACCTTAGGAGGTGGACTGCGGGATTCCACTAGCGTTCATTCCATACCATTCTGTTAAGTTTTGAGTATTCGATTATATCTTAAGAAATTATTATGAAATTTATTAATGTTGGTTGTGACTTGAAATATTTAGAGAACGTCTGTAAGTTACTTCTTCATATTAATTTAACTCTAAAATTTATTATTTTTGATTTATTGGAGAGTTGTTAGTTACTCCCCACTGACTGTGGATTTATGTTGTTGCTACAGATGCTGAATGATATTTGGGCTTTGTTCGACGGGCAGGGTTATGAGTGTGCTTAGGACCTCCCCTTTCTTTAAGGACTTAATAATTTGGTTTTGTTTGAGATGAATAAGTGTTTTGATTTATGGTGTTGACTTCTACTTATGTTTCCCAACTGTTTTAAATGTTGAATGTTTTCATATAAGGGTTGTTCTACCCGTGGGTTGAGTGTCATCTTTTGAATTTCTTCTTTTGGATATTTTCTTTCATGAATTTTGGTTTAGTAACCTTCCGTACAGGCGTACTTTCCGCTATCGCCTATTACTTGTTAAGGACGGGTTGTTACACATCCACAGCCCCTGTCACAATAATTTTTTGCCCCTAAACACCTCTTAGGATTCCTCGTATGGCCTCTTCTAGTTTGGGGAAAAATAGCCTAATATGCAATAGTCTAAGGCCTTCTTATCATCCTTCATATGATCTTTTCACCCCGAATCCTTTTGTCTGGGTTCCTATTTTTACCTTACGGGCGCCCCGGTCAACTTCCGGGATTTTTTTTACGGGGCCCCTAAACCCCAAAAAACATTGAATAATAGCCTTTGTTTAAGGGACCCCTGGAGAGGCCGTCTAGGGCCCCGTTTCTTTTTCTCTTGGTATTTTTACCACGTGCTATCGACTTCCAAAGCACCCCCCCACGATTATATTCGGCCCCTAAACACCTCTTAGGATCCCTCTTATGGCCTCTTTTAGTGAGGCGAAAAACAGCTCCATTTGAAATCGTCTAAGGCCTCCTTGTCATCCCTCATATGAACTTTTCACCCCGAACCCTTTTGTGTGGGTTCCTATTTTTACCTTACAAACACTCTGGCCGATTTCACCCTGAACCCTTTTGTCTGGGTTCCTATGTTGTTGTTGCTGTTGTTGTTGTTGTTGGTGGTTGTGTTGTTGTTGCTGTTGTTGTTTTTGCTGTTGTTGTTGTTGGTGTTGTTGTTGCTGTTGTTGTTGTTGGTGTTGTGTTGCTGTTGCTGTTTTTGCTGTTGTTGTTGTTTTTGCTGTTGTTTTTGTTACTGTTGTTGTTGCTGTTGTTGTTGTTGTTGTTGTTGTTGTTGGTGTTGTTGCTGTTGTTGTTGTTGTTGTTCCTGCTGTTGTGGTTGTTGCTGTTGTTGTTGTTGGTGTTGTTGTTGTTGTTGTTGTTGTTGTTGTTGTTGCTGTTGTTGTTGCTGTTGT
Organism: Suaeda aralocaspica; assembly: GCA_016808085.1. Taxonomy (NCBI): domain Eukaryota; kingdom Viridiplantae; phylum Streptophyta; class Magnoliopsida; order Caryophyllales; family Amaranthaceae; genus Suaeda; species Suaeda aralocaspica. Next base: position 12,494 of record PYUH01000624.1, on the reverse strand, counting down.
TGTTGTTGTTGCTATTGCTGTTGTTGGTGTTGTTGGTGTGGTTGTTGTTGTTGCTGTTGATGTTGTTGTTGTCGGTGTTGTTGTTGATGTTCTGGTTGTAGTTGTTGTTGGTGTTGTTGTTTTTGTTGGCGTTGGTGTTGTTGTTGTTGTTGTTGTTGTTGTTGTTGTTGTTGTTGTTGTTGCTGTTGTTGGTTTTGGTGGTGTTGTTGTTATTGTTGTTCTGGTTGTTGTTGTTGGTGGTGTTGTCGTTTTTGTTGTTGCTGTTGTTGTTGTTGTTGTTGTTGTTGTTGTTGTTGTTGTTGTTGTTGTTGTTGTTGTTGTTGTTGT
>PYUH01000622.1:1644-11743 GCA_016808085.1 Suaeda aralocaspica | reverse complement strand
TTTTGGTTAATACACAAACGCACTCACACAAGTAACTTAGAGCACAAATTTGATAAAGCTACGCACACAAATTTGAAGTTCTAAGGCGAATAATTAATAGAATTTGATTAAAGCCAAGCACCCTCAAATCCATAAAATATCTCACGTGAGATAAAGCTCAAAGCACCACTCACTCATCGAATTCTCACAAGAAATCCTCACAAAATTTTGTTTACTTACGTGAAACAAAAACCGGAAACAATGTGTTTTCAATCATCTAATCTGAATTTTTTGATGTATTTACATCCTATTTATAGCTAACATATCACACAATATGTGAATATCCTAAACAAATCTAACTACCCTAGATTTATGGTAACAAACTAAGATTAGGATAACAAAACAAATCTCTACGAAACCGGATACAATCTTGCGCCATATATTTGTAATCTGATTTTCTAGCCTAAATCTTAGATATTTTGAGAAACAAATCTAAGGACAATATTTCCAACTAACTAACTGAAGTTGCCAAGTCAAACAACACGAAAAACAACGCGTTGACAACGTTGCCAAGAGAATCGTCAAAATCTTTCAAAAATCCCGCCATATAACTCGATATATTCTCCCTTGATTTTTGATGGACTTCTATTTTCAAGAACTTCAGGAAACCTTTTGAGCTTCAATCTTTCTTTCAAGAAACCTTGAATTTTGTGTTTCCTATGTTTGATTCCATCAACCTTGACTCATAATNTCAACCATGACTCATAAACTAAATAAGAAAATCACAAAACACCATATGGTAAAACCCTATCAAATGAAGTTGGAAGAAAACCCATATAGCTCAACACTCCTAAACTACTAATTATGCTTGCCTGATATTTACGTGAGGAAACTTGTACATGTTACCATGCACACGTAAAAATTCACCCTAGCCAACCCTAAGAGCCTTGTGTCTCCATAAGCCACTAACTCTCCCATGGTTCCATCTTGTTTTCCACCTTCTATCAAACCATCGAAGTTTTGCTCATTGATATATTCGTATCAATAGTGCCAATTGCAAAATTAATCAAGGCTTGCTTACGGACCCTAACTTCATTGATATCATTAACCACTTAAGTTTGTATGGTTTAGGGTGTCTCGTTGTTTTAATTGCAGCTTGTCCGTTAACTTTGATGATTAACATTAGCACAACTACCACCATCTATAATGAGGTTGCATTTAGTATCGTTACCTGCAACGAGTGTGAGAAGATGTTTCACATTGATCCTCATCTACGGATTTTGAGTGCAATACCCTTTAAGGACCAAATTGTCTCATAAGGCTCCCCTCTTGTTCCTGTCACTTTGGGTGGCATTCTTCAATGTAACTCCCTTCTTCCTCAAGATTGTTATCCTCAAGGGCATCAATCTCTTGGATTTCACGAATTGTCAAGGTTCTCAAAGTTGGACAATCCTTTTTGTAGTGACCATAACCCTTGCACTTGAAACAAGTCACCTTAGGAACACCATCCTCCAAAGTTTCGGTCCTTTTGCCTTTATCCATACTAGAAGTTACGTTCTTCTTAGGTTCAGCCTTAGATTCATTAATTGATGAAGCACTAGAAGTCTTGAAGCTTTGATATGGCCTTACGGTTGGTTTAGACACCCCACGCTTCCTTTGTTTTTCTAAGATCACCGTCGTTTTACTCACTTCATCTAAAGATAGATTTGGTTGTAATTCTATCTTGTCACGAATATCTAGATTTAAACCTCCAATGAAACGAGCAATCCTTTGTTCCTCCCTTTCTTCAATCTCACATTGCATAGTTAGCTTTTCAAAGTCGGCAATATAATCCTCCATGGTCTTCGTACCTTGTTTCAATGTAGCCAACTTAATGTATAAATCTTGTTGATAATTTGAAGGAACGAATCTTTTCCTTAGGATCTTCTTAAGTTTCTCCCAAGTTTCAATCTTGCTCTTGCCTTCACGTTGCCTATTCTTCTTAACCCCATTAAACCACATGGACGCATACTGAGACAACTTAGCCACGGCAATTTTATACTTCTTCTCTTCGTTGGTGCCTTTGAACTCAAAGTACCGTTCTAATGCAAGCTCCCATTCAAGGTAGGCCTCAACGTCACCTTGGCCATCAAATTCCCCAACTTCAAATTTCAAGCCACGATCATCATCTGGGGGTCTAAGGTTACCCCTCATACGAATCACTTCAGTAGATACTCGTAGGAACAAATCTTGAAGTTTTTTTGTTTGTTCCGCAAGTTGATTGAAAAGTTCGACGTTCACCGTCTCTTTTGACGAACTTGCTTCACTACTCATGGGTTAAAATTGCAGCTCTGATACCACTTGATCTATATCTTAGGTCTAAACTAAGTGCTTGGACTCAAGATAGATTGATAGGGTAGAAAAACGTAGCAAAGGAACACTCACAATGCTTCGTAATTCCGGAAATCCTAGCTTTAGATAGGAACACTCACAATCTAAACTCTAGGGCGTTTTATTGCTTATGTGAACACTCAACACAAACACTAAAACAATGGTGAATAATTGAAGCTTTTAACACTCAAAATTATTCGGAAACCTTAAAGAATTTCGTGCAAAAATCTCACACAAAATCACTCGTAAAGCACAATGTGTATTTTTTTGTTAAACTTGTAATCTGAACATTATTGAATTAAAACATGGGTATTTATAGTACAAATACCTTAGGACTCCTAAACAATCTTGGATAAACTCCCTAAACTATCTAGGAAATAAAACAACTCCTAAAGACACACTAATCCTAGTAAATTCGGCCTTCACAAGATAAACATACAACTTGATAAGTATGCCACCTCATTATTGTAAGTTGATCTTATCTTGCCTAACAACTCTATCAAACTAACTAATCAAGAAAATATCCTAACAACTTATCTAAATAACTATTTAACAAGATAATTATCAGATTTTAAACTATCAATTACAAGATAACTTGTTGCCCAAGAATTTGGAAAAATAGTAAAGTACTCACCATCTTGAACGCCAACTTATACTCGCCAAGTGTTTGAACGCCATCTTACACTTACCACTGTTGAACGCCAAGTGAACGCCTAGCTAGCCTTGAACGCCAAGTGAACGCCTAGTGGCGTGTGGCCTTATTCAAGTATGAGTGATATGCAACAATGACCATGAGCTAATCCAAAGCCATGTAGCCCAAATGAACGCCACCCTTGAATCTCAGGACGACTTAGAATCAACTCTTTCTCTTCAATACTTAAATCTACTTCCTGATCATTACCCCAACATCGCTTGTGTTGCTAAGCCAATGTAGCTTGTATGGCTGGTAATGGATCTTCGTAGGGACCTCGAGCTTATCCACCAACAATGTAGAGACTACATTCGTGCAACTTCCAATGTCTATGATCACATCACAAAGCTTGCCTTGAACATTACACCTTGTGAGAAAGATCTTGTCTCGTTGATTCTCCAAAGGTTGCGCAATTTGTGATTGCAACACCCTACGCAAAACCAATGCTTGGCCTTGTGTTTCTGGTTGAATTTCCTCCGTGTCTTCTTCCATAGTCTCATATTTGACATAGCTTTACTCTCCTTTATCCTCGTACACCCCCTCCTCTTCTTTAAAGTTTTCTTTATCTCCCCAGTTTCGAGTTGTTGTAACCCTAGCATGAGGACAATCTCTTTGGATGTGGCCTTGCCCCTTGCACTTGAAACAAACAATGCGTGGATCACCACCTTGAGGCCTTGAATTAGAGCTCTTATCCTTGATGAGGGCTGCTTTAGCAACTTTATCAAAGTTTAATTTTTGAGGAAATATATCACGGTTTTCCTTAGGATCATAAGTGTTGAAAAACATTTTTGGCTTGCGTGCAACTTGCTTCTCAACTCTTGCAACCACTTTACAAACTTCATCAAAGGTCCAATAAGGTTGTAACTCGACCTTTTCCTTGATATTATCATCTAGACCAGCCACAAAACGAGCCACCTTGTGGTCCTCCTTCTCTTCTAAGTCACAAACCATGATCAATTTTTCGAACTCCACGATGTATTCGTCAACAGATTTTTTTCCTATCTTGCTTCAATGTATGCATCTTAATGAAGTTGTTTTGTTCGAAATCTTGAGGAACAAAAGGTTTCCTCATCTCCTTCTTCAACTTAGACCATGAAGAGATTTTCGATCTACCCTCCTTCTTTCTTTTCCTTTGCAAACCCTCAAGCCATAGACTTGCGTTGGAAGTGAGCTTCAATTCCGCCAATTTGTATGACTTATGATCATTATACTCTTTGTAACGAAATATTCTCTCAACTCTACGAATCCAATCTACAAACTTTTCAGGATCCATACCTCCATTAAACTCAGGGATTTCGAGTTTAAAACTTTGATCATCATCTTTCATCTTCCCTTTGCGTTTGTGTCTTAACCTAGGTTCCTCGTCGTCACTCGAACTTGACGAGTATCCTTTCCTTGGTTTACGAACACTTCTCACACTTTCCTGCTCATTTGAACTTGATGATGAGCCATCCCTTTGCTTAGATTTAGTGGGAGTCTTCTTCATAGAAGCCATGATCGTTAATGCTTCTTCTAAACGAGCCTTCAACTCGTCGATCTCTCCTTGCATGCGCAATTCTTTTGCTTGAGTTAGACTCAAACCCTTTGTAAATCCTTGTGGAATTTCGTCTCCACCCTCTCGAGCCATGATAATTGAAGATGACAAACTTGAGATTGAACGAATCTCTCAACAAGAGCACCAAAAGTTGATGTGAATTTTGTTATAAACAAACGCAACTCAAACAAGATAAACTAGAACACAAATTTGATAAAGCGACGCACCACAAATTCGAAGTTCTAGGTCAAATAATTCTTAGAATTTGATTAAAGCAAAGCACCCTCAAATCCTAAAAACTATCCTCACGTTAGATAAAGCTCAATAGAACCACTCACTCATCGAATTTCTCCCAAAGAAATCTTCGCAAAATTGTTTTTGACGCAAAACAATGAAACGAAAAACAATGTGTTTTTAATCAATCCAAAATCTGTCTTTCTTGAGGTGTTTTACATGATATTTATAGCTAAACGTGTTGTCCAGTATGTGAATATCCTAAAACAACTCCTAACTACCCTAGGATTAAGGAACAAGCAAACTAAAATTAGGAAAACAAAAACCTACTCAAATCCGGCAAACAAGGTTGCGCACCAAGGCTTGTAGTCCGAACTTTTGTCCTAAATCCTAACTATTTTAGGAAACAAATCTAAGGACAATATTAACAACAAACTAACTAAATTTGACCAAGTCAAACAACACGGAAAACACGGAAAAACAACGTTGCCCAAAAGTCCCCAAAAATCCCGTAATAAAACCCGCCATAGGGCATGCTTGTTTTCCTTGATTTTTGATGGACTTCCATTTTCAAGAACTTCAACAAACCTTTCAAGCTTCGATCTTTTTTTCAAGAAACCTCCATTTTCGTGTTCCCCATACTTGATTCCATCAACCATGATCCATAGACTTACTAAGAAAATCACAAAACACCATATGGGAAAACCCTATCAAGTGAAGTGGGAAGAAAACCCATATAGCTCAACATTTCTAAACTACTAGCTATCCTTGCTTGATTTTTATGTGAGTAAGCTTGTGCATGCCACCATGCACACATAAAAACTTGCCTTAGACAACCCCAAGAGTCTCGTGTCTCCATAAGCCACTAGTTCTCCCATGGTTGCATCTTGCTTTGCACCTTCTATCAAACCGTCGAAGTTTTGTTCGTTGGCATTCGTATCAATATGCAACGCAATATCCCTAGCTCTAGGGTGATCACTGTCAGGGAATGATGTGAATTTTCGTATAAATAAAAACTCACAAAGGTATAAACTAAAATTTAGAATCTATAAAGACCAAGTCACCAAGATTCTTAACTTTAGGTTGATCAATTATTCCTTCTATTAAAGCCTAAGCACCCTCAAAGCTACTAATTAAATCACTAGAGTATAAAGAAATTAATCACCAACTCTTAATTTTTTTTCGGATTTTGTTTTCAAGTAAACAAACAAACTTTTTTTTATTCAACTCCAACTTTTTTTTTACAACCTAATGTTGAGATTATTTATAGGAATAATCATCAACAAAAATGCTAAGTAAAACAGATAAAATACACGCACAAAACAATCTAAAAATCGTCCCAATTGACTCACACATGACTCACATGATAAGATTGCCACATCATCACTGCATCTTGATCTTATCTTACTAACAAACTCTAACTAATTCTAACTAACAAGATTTTATTCTAAATATACTTGGACTCCAGATAAAAGAAATCTAACTAAAAACTGATTTCCAGTTTGACAGCCGAGTTGAAAAAATGGATATAACATTATCTTGCCTATTTTTCTGAATTTTGAAAATATTTTTTACCTGAAATTCGATTCCATAAGCTTTCCAACGCATATTCACACGCCTTCTAAATCAAAGCCAACTGTCAATGAAAAATCTTTAAAGTCAGACATACTGCACTGCTCCAAAACTGAAATTTTATCTTTATAAGCTCCAAGAAACGTCCTAGATTGAATCTTTTAATCAAGATACTTTAAAGAACGTGATCCTCCACCATTGTAGACCAAGTATAAATAAAACACGGGAAACACAAACACTTAAAAGCATTTAAAAGCCTGAAATGAGAAATACCCTAGCAAGTTCAGTGGGAAAAAACCCATAGGCAAAACCACTAAGAACCCAGATGTGAATGGCAGCCTTATATTCACATCATCCACACATATATTGCTATTCACACTTGTATCAGGGAAGCACAAGAGATTGAGGAGGTTTACCTAGATGTTCTTCTTGAAGAATGGGAGGACAAAAATTCATAGTCACAAGAAGAAAAAAGTAGTCATGATATGAAGTAGAGGCAGAAACACAGGGTCAGGCATTAGTCCTCAGGAGGGTCCTTAAGACTAAACCAACGCCAATTGAAGTGAGCCAGAGGGACAACATTTTAGTGACCAAGTGTAATGTACAAGGAAAGTTGTGTGATGTGATTATTGATAGTGGGAGTTGTACTAATCTGGTCTCTACCCTACTGATTCAGAAATTGAACTACCCCACACACAACCATCCTCAACCATCCTGGAAAAGAAGGAAGATCACAAGGTTGCTTGATTTGTTGCAGGACTACATGATTCCATTAGGGAGAAAGTGGAATTGCAGCCCTATTGGACTTATGATGAAATATGTAAAGTTGCACTCAGGGTTGAAAAACATGGAAATATAAAGAAGCCAAAAGAATTATTTAAATCCTATGAACCTAAGAAGGACGTGGTGTATTCCCAAACATCTAGTGCTAAACCTAATTTCGACAATGTTAAAAGGACAACCACTCCAATGAAAACACCTGCAATCCCTAATGACAAGAGGAAGTGTTTTAAGTGTCAAGGATATGGACACATGCAACGCAATTGCCCTAGCTCCAGGGTGATCACTGTCAGGGAAGCACAAGAAATTGAGGATGCTTACCTAGATGTTCTTCTTGAAGAAGGGGAGGACGAAAATTCTGAGTCACAGGAAGAAAAAAGCAGTAATGATATGGAGGAAGTGGAGGCAGAAACACAAGGTCAGGTATTAGTCCTTGGGAGGGTTTTTCACACTAAACCCACGCCAATTGAAGAGAACCAGAGGGACAAGATTTTCGTGACAGTTGTACAAATGTGGTCTCTACCCTATTGATTCAGACATTAAACTACCCCACATACAATCATCCTCAACCTTACAAGTTACATTGGTTAAGCAATACCAGTGATGTCAAAGTGACAAAGCAAGCCCTGGTCAATTTCAAAATTGGTCAGTTTGAGGATTTTGTATTGTGTGATGTTTGCCCTATGGATTTTTGTCATATATTGCTTGGTAGACCCTGGCAATTTGATTGATTTTGGAAGTATGATGGAAGAACCAATATCTATGTCATCAAGAAACAGGAAACTGTCAAGCCAATTTCTTTAGAACCGTTAAAAGTGGTGCAAGACAAGAAGACGTTGAATGTGGAAAACAAGAAGGGTGTATTCTTGTCAAATCCTAAGGAATTGGAGAAGGATTTAGCTGATTGCCAGCAAGTGTTCCTTGATGTGAATTTTGTTATAAACAAACGCCACTCACACAAGATAAACTTAGACTACAAATTTGATAAAGCAACGCACCACAAATTCGAACTTCTAAGGCGAATAATTGATAGAATTTGATTAAAGCAAAGCACCCTCAAATCCTAAAACTATCCTCACGTGAGATAAAGCTTAATAGCACCACTCACTCGTCGAATTCCTCACAAGAAATCCTCACAAAATTTTGTTTACTTCGTGAAACAATAAACCGGAAAACAACTTGTGTTTAATCAATCTAATCTGAATTTTATTGATGTATTTTACATCCTATTTATAGCTAAACATATCACACAATATATGAATATCCTAAACAAATCCTAACTACCCAAGATTTAAGGTATAAACAAACTAACATTAGGATAACAAAGATTTACTCGATATCGGATACAATCTTGCGCACCAAGGTTGTAATCTGATTTTCATAGATATTTTGAGAAACAAATCTAAGGACAATATTTCCTACTAACTAACTAAAGTTGACCAAGTCAAACAACACGGAAATCACCGTTGACAACGTTGCCCAGAATCGTCAAAATCCTTCAAAAATCCCGCCATATAACTTGCTATATTTTCCTTTGATTTTTGATGGACTTCCATTTTCAAGAACTTCAAGAAACCCTTTGAGCTTCGATCTTTATTTCAAGAAACCTTCAATTTTGTGTTTCCCATGTTTGATTCCATCAACCATGACTCATAAACTAAATAAGAAAATCACAAAACACCATATGGTAAAACCCTATCAAATGAAGTGGGAAGAAAACCCATATAGCTCAACACTCCTAAACTACTAATTATGCTTGCTTGCATATTTACGTGAGACTTGTGATGTCACCATGCACACCGTAAAAATTCACCCTAGACAACCCTAAGAGTCTGTGTCTCCAAAGCCACTAACTCTCCCATGGTTGATCTTGTTTTCACCTTCTATCAAACCATCGAAGTTTTGCTCATGATATTCGTATCATCCTCCTCCTCTTCAGAAGAGTTTGTCCTCAAACCTCGAAGTTGATCATCAGGAACATAAGGAGCTAAATCACCAATGTTTGAAAGTAGCATGAACTCCATATTCTCCTGGCAATTCTAATTTATAGGCATTGTCCCCCACCCTTACTTATGATTGAACGGTCCATCACAACGAGGCATAAGCTTCTTCTTTCGTTGATTTGGAAACCTTTCCTTTCTCAAATGTAGACAAACCAAATCCCCTTCCTTGTAAACATGTTGTGATTTGTGTTTGTTTGCTCTCTCCTTGTAAATATCATTTACCTTCTCAATTCTAGCCCTTACTTCTGCGTGAAGCTTTTGCATGTAATCAACCTTTGTCTTGGCATCCTTGTGTACCAACTCCCCTTTAGGAATACTTACAAAGTCAATTGGTAATTTAGGGTTGATTCCATAGACAATTTCGAAAGGTGAGTGTTTAGTAGCATAAGTAGGTGATCTATTGTAAGCAAACTCAGCATGAGCAAGTTTCAAATCCCAATCTTTTTGTGTTTTACTAACCAAACCACGCAAAAGAACCCCTAGTGTTCGATTGGTTACCTCTGTTTGGCCATCTGTTTGAGGATGATAAGATGTCCTAAACAAAAGTTTCGTACCTATCAACCTCCAAAGTGACTTCCAAAAGTAGCTCATGAACTTTGTGTCTCTGTCACTTACAATGATTTTTGGAACCCCATGTAACCTTATGATGTCTCGAAAATACAAGTCAGCCGTATTCATAGCATCGTCGGTCTTGTGACATGGTGTAAAATGAGCCATCTTTGAAAACCTATCAACCACTAGCATAATTGCATCCTTGCCTCTTGCTGTCCTTGGTAACCCTACAATGAAATCCATAGAAACATCCTCCCAAGGTCCCTCTGGCACTGGCAATGGAGTGTAGTAGCCTTGATGGAAGGCCGCCTTTGCCTTTTGACAAGTAGCACATTGAGCAATTATAGCTTCAACATCAACAATCATCTTTGGCAAATAGAAATG
>PYUH01000621.1:0-19231 GCA_016808085.1 Suaeda aralocaspica | reverse complement strand
CACTTACTTAGATTTTGAAAGTCATCACAACAGGCCTAGCTTATTCTTCACTTGATTTGGGGACCTTTCTTTCGCAAAATGAGCCAAACCAAACCCCTTCCTGTACACCATGTCTTGACTTGTGGTGTTGTTTGCTCTTGCTTGTAAAGATCATTAACCTTTTCGTATCACTAGCCCCTTACTTCTGCGTGAGATTCTGCATGAATCAAAATCGTAAGTACTTGGCATCCTGTGTACCAACGCCCCTTTAGGCACTACTTACAAAGTACATTGGTAATTTAGGGATTGATTCCATAGACAATTTGGAAAGGTAGTGTTTAGTAGCATAAGGTAGGTGATCTATTGTAAGTCAAATTCAGCATGAGCAGGCTTCAAATCCCATCTTTTTATGGATTTACTAACCAAACCACGCAAAAGAACCCCCCTAGTGTACGATTGGTACCTATGTTTGGCCCCATCTGTTTGAGGATGATAAATGTGTAAACAAAAGTTTCTTACCTATCATCTCAGCAAAGTGACTTTCCAAAAGTAGAGCTCATGAACTTTTGTGTCTCTGTCACTTACAAGTTTTTGGCTACCCCATGTAACCATTATGATGTCTTCGAAAATACAAGTCACTACGTTATGGTCTCGTCCTGTTTGTTGGCACATGGTGTGAAATGAGCCATCTTTGAAAACCCTATCAACCACTACCATAAATTGCATCCTTGCCTCTTGCTGTCCTTGGTAACCCTACAATGAAAATCCATAGAAACATCCTCCCAGGTCCCTCTGCACTGGCAATGGAAGTGTAGAAGCCTTGATGGAAGGCCCGCCTTTGCTTTTTAGAAAGTAAGCACATTGAGCAATTATAGGCTTCAACATCAACAATCATCTTCGGCCAATGAAATGCTTCTTGCCAACAATAGTTAGTGTCTTGTATGCCATACATGTCCATGCAATTACCTTCCTCCATGCGCCTCTCTTACTAGAATTCACGTATAGAACATCTTGGTATGGCCCACACTAGATGCCTTTGAACAAAAACCCATCATGTACACTAGGAACTCAAGAACCCTTTGAAAGTTTGCCAATATTGTGCCCAAAAGTCTCCATCTGCTCGGTATAAAAAACGGATTATCAACTTAAAACCAAGTAATTTGAAGTTCAAAACACCAGCAAAGTATCCTTCTTGACAAAGCATCAGCCACAACATAGACTTCCCCGTTTTGTATTTTGAAGAAAAGTGAAATGATGCAAAAAGTCAACCCTTTAGCATGTCTTGGATTCTAGATTTTGTTTGACCATTGATGTGCTTCAAAGCTTTCATGATCAGAGTGTAGTATAATGATTTAGGCCTTAAATAATGACTCCAATGATCCAAAGCTCTGTAATGGCTAAGACTCTTTGTCACTAAATGTGAAGAGTTCATTTAGCACCATGCAACTTTCCACTAAAGTAAGCAATTGGCCTCTTCCTTGGTACCTAGACCGCACCAATTAGTACCTCCACTGCATCCGTCTCCACTTTCACTGGTTATAGAAACATCTGGTAGGCTATTGTATGGGTGTGTTACAAAGACAACCTTCTTGAATCAAGTCAAAAGCTTTTGGTGCCCCTTTAGTCCACTCAACATTAGGGTTATATCCTTCTTAATGCATTCGTTATAGGAGCAACAAAGATGAAAAAATTCTTCACAACCTCCATAAAAACGAGGCTACACCCATGGAAAAGCAGTACTTCTGTCACGTTTTATGTTGTTGCCATGATTTATAGCTTCTACTTTGGATGGAATCAAAAGAAACCCCATCTTTGGGACACAACTATACCACTAAGAACGGTCACACTTGGACCATGAAATAACACCTTTTCGAGCTTAGCATAGAGCTTTTGTTCCGTAATGTCTCAAACCACACTCCTATAAATGACTTAGAATGATCATTAACATCTTACTATACACCAAGATAGCATCTAAAAAGACACCACCACAAAACTTACCAATGTATGGCTTTAAAAACCTCGTTCATCAACCTCATAACGTACTAGGAGGCATGAGTTAAAACCAAAAGGCATGACTAAAACTCATTCATAAAGCCATAGTCTTTGTTTTAAAACCTGTTTTCCACTCATCACCTTCGTTCATTCGAATCTGAGATAGCCACTCTTAAATCAATTTCGAAAACAATTGAGAACCCATGTAATTCACTAATAAACGTCAAATCTAGGTATCAGAAGAACCTAACTTGATGGTTATATTTGTTAACGCGCTGAATTTCAATAGACTTCTCCAGTTCCATCTTTCTGAGGCCTATCAATGTAGGCACGACACATGGACTCATACTCTCCTCACTCACGTACCCCCTCTCCATTAACTCCCTCAATCTGCCTTTGTTCTCCTTTGTTTCCTCTGGTTCACATCTATATTGTCAGGGCTTGTTAGGAATTTGAGACCCAGAATGAAGATCAATTTGATGACTCAATCAGTACGTATTGGTGGTAACCTGGTGGCAACTCTTAGAAATATATCACAAAATCATATCAACATGGGATGTAAAACACCTAGAATTCTGGGGCTTCCTCTTTGTACTCCTGTGGCTAACAACATTATGACATAGAGCTTGTTTTCATCTTCCGTTCTAACTCCCTTCCACCAACTAACAAAAACCTTAGAATTACTCATGCTAACTAGGGTTAGAAACTCATCATGGTTGTTCAAAAAAAAATTGCAATACGATTTCTCATTAGAATTCTTGCGCACAATATAGGACATTTGTTGCCCATTAAACTTCACAAAACGTCATATTGCCACGGTCTATACCCAATAATATATGACAAGCCTCTAGGACAACATCACAAAAGTACGTGGATCTCAAATTTACCAATTTAAACGCCAATCAAGCTGTTTGTTTACCTAACATTCGCTTGTTGTTACTACCCAATGTAGCTTTTAGGTTTAGATGTACCTTTGAGGAATTGCGAGCTTTTCCACCAACAATGTAGAGATACATTTGGTGCAACTCCAGATTAGCTAATAAATCACATCACAAAGCTTGCCTTGCACATTACACCTTGTAAAATTGTGTCTCTTTTGACTCTCCAAAGGTTGCGCACTTTTGTGGATTGGCCAACACCCTAACGCAAAACCAAGGTTGGCCTTGTGTTTCTGTGAACTTCCTCCCGTCTTCTCTTCCTCCATATTTTTCATATTTGGCATGGCAGTCTTCTTGTCTCGCCAAATCTCATAAACACCTCCTCCTCTTCTTCAGGTGTTTTCCTTCCTCCTTACCCAATTTCGATGTGGTTGGACCCTAGGCATGAGACAACTCTCTTTGAATGTGATCTTGCCCTTTACACGTGAAACACACTACATGCGTGGATCAATTACTTTGGAGGCTTTGACTTGAGTCCTTATCCATTGGGAAGGTGGTTTAGAACACTTATCAAAGTTACTTTTTGAGGAAAGGGTATACTTGTTTTCCTTTAGGGATCGTAAGTTTGGTAAGTACTGGTTTTGGCTTACTTGGAACTTCTTCTCAAACTCGTGCAGCCACCTCTAACAACTTCCATCAAAGCTGTCCATAAGGTTGTTATATTCGCCTTCTACACCTTAGTTGTCATCTAACCACACAAAAACGAGCCACTTTGTGGGCCCTCCTTTTATTCTAAATCACCAAACCATGATCAATTTTTCGAACTCAAAATGTAGTCGAATCAACGGATTTCCTCTTGCTTCAATGTATGCATCGTTAATGAAGTTGTTTTGTTCGAATCTTGAGGAACAAAAGCGTTCCATCTCTCCCTCTTTAATTAGACCATGAATGAGATCTTTCATGACCTACCCCTCCTTTTCTTCTTCTTTTTCTCTTTGTAACCCCTCAAAGCCATAACGTGCATCTATAGGAAGTGAGTTTAGTTCCGCCAAAGTTGTAGGACTTATGATCCAAATCATACTCCTTGTAACGAAAAATCCTCTCCACTCTCGCGATCCAATCTAAACATTTTTCAAATGGATCCTACCTCCATTAAATCAGGGGGGATTTCGAGTTTTAAGATTTTATCGTCAGCCACTCATCTTCCCTTGCGTTTGTAGGCCTGATCTGGTCTCCTCATCGTCACAGAACTGATGAGTATCCATCCTCTCTTCCTGTGTTTACACAGCACTTCTCTCGACACTTTCTTGCTCACTCTTGAACTTATGATGCCTATCCGTTCAAGACTTGTTATGATTTCGTGGACGTTTTCTTGGTAGAACTGAGCCATGCTTCCGTCCTATTATGACTTCACCTTACCGATTCTTCCCGGCCTTTCCCCACCGACAACTCGTCCTCTCCCATTTGCTATACCTAACTTCTGTTGCTTGAGACCAAGCTCACACCCTTCGTAAATCCTTGTGATTTCGTCTCCACCTCTTGAGCCCATGAGGAATTGATTGATGGACAACACTCTTGCTAGAGTAATACGAATCGCTCACACGAGAGCACCAAAAGTTGATGTTAATTTTGTTATAAACAACAACTGCCCACTCACACAAGATAAAACTTGTAGCACACAATTTGATGATACAGCTACGCACCACAAATTTGAGTTCTAAGACGAATCTATTAATAGAATTGGATCAAGCCAAGCCCCCTCAAATCCTAAAACTATCCTCCACGTGAGATAAAAGCTCAAAGCACCCACGCACGTCAAGTCGAATGTCTCACAAGAATCCTCACAAAATTTTGTTTACTGTACGTGGAACAACATAAACAGCCGATACAATGGGTTTTCAATCAATCTAACTAATGCTATGTATTTTTCTTTTCGTTACATCCTAGCTTTATAGCTAAAATATCACACAATATGTAATATCCTAACAAATCCTAACACACCCTAGATTTATGGTATAACAAACTAAGCGTTAGGATAACAAACGAAATCTCATACCGGAAACCGTATTACAATCTGTCGCCCATAGTATTTTAATCTGGATTGTTACTACACGCCTAATCGTTAGATATTTGAGAAACAAACTCAGACATATATTTCAAAACTAACTACTGAAGTTGACTAAGTCAAACTCACGAAAAACACCGTTTGACAAAGTTGCCCAGCAGAATCGTCAAAATGCTTGTCAAACAAATCCCCGCCAATATAACGCGATATATCTCGCCTTGATTTTTGATGGACTTCTATTTTCAAGAACTTCAAGGAAACTTTTGTATGCTTCATCTGTCTGCAAAATCGCTTCGAAGTTTTTGTTTCCTATGGTTTGATTCCACTCAACCATGACTCATAATCTAAATAGAAAATCACAAACACCATATGGAAAACCCTAGTCAAATGACAGTGGAAGAAACCATATAGCGCAAACACGCCTAACTACTCAGTATGCTTTGCTGATATTCCGTTAGACGGAGGAAACTTGTAACATTACCCACTGCACCACGGAAAATTCACCCTCAGCCAACCCTAAGAGCCTTGTGTCCTCCATAGCCACTAACTCTCTGCACTGGCTTGACCATCTTGTTTTTTCCTGCCCTCCACCTTCTATCAAACATCGAGTTTTGATCCATTGATATTGTATCATCTTTTAACAAGAAACCTTCAAGACAATCAGTCTTCATTGTCTTTTAGCATAGGAGTTTTTCCCAAGGGTTTTTCTCTTTTTTGCATTGAGTCTTTTTAATATGGGGAGTCCTTGATCATCATAAGTATGGTAAAATACATGGAGGACAGATTCTTGAAGGTTTCTTGATTAAAAGATTGGATCTTGAAGCATTTGATACGAATAAATCAATGAGCCAAAACGTCGAGGGTTGGGTTTGATTGAAGTTGGAAACAAGATGCCAACCTTGGGAGAGTCTAGGGCTTATTGGAGACACAAGGTTTCTTGGGTTGGCTAGGGTGGATTTTTACATGTGCATGGTGACAGTACAAGCTTAATCACGTAGTTTTCAAGCAAGTATAAGTAGTAGTTTAGAAATGTTGAAGCTATATGGGTTTATTCCCATTTAATTTGATAGGGTTTTACCATATGGTGTTTTGTATTTTCTTGATTAGGTTATGAGTCAGGTGATGGATCAAGCATGGAAACACAAAAATGAAGGTTTCTGAAATAAATTGAATTGCGTTGAAGAGTTTCTTGAATGCTGAAATCGAAGTCCAACAACAAGTCAACGAAAGAAAACATAGGCAAGTTAGATTAGTGCGGCGATTTTTGAGGATTCGTGAAGATTTGGGCAACGTGTGTCAACAGGCTGATTGTCCTGTGTTGGTTTGACTTGGTCGAAGCCTGCAGATGGTGTGTGTATTTTTGCGGGAATATGGTCCTTTAGATTTGATTACTCAAAAATAATCTGAAGATTTGAGACTAGAAATACAGATTACAAATATATGGTGCACATAAAGATTGTATTCGCGTTTTGTTAAGATTTTCTTGTTATCGCTAATCTTGAGTTTGTTTCCATATAGATTCTAAGGTAGTTAGGATTATGTTTAGGTTTCAAATATTGTTGATATGTATGATTTAGCTAAAATAGGATGTAAAATACATCAAACTAAAATAGAGATTTGAGTGATTTAAAACAAGTTGTTTCCGTCCGGTTTTTCTTTTTGTTTTCACGAAGGAAATCCAACAATTTGGTGAGGATTCTTGTGAAGAATTCGATTGAAGGAGATGTGTGCGTGTTGGCTTTATCTCCTAGGATAGTTCTTAGCGATTTGATGGGTGCCTTTGCTTTAATCAATCCTGCTAATTATTCGCCTTGAGTTCAATTTGTGGTGCTGGGCTTTATCAAAGCCGGTTTGAAGTCTAAGTTTCCTTGTGCTTGAGTGCGTTTGTCTATAACAAAATTCACATTCACTTTTGGTGCTTCGTTGAGAGATTCGTTAAATCTCAAGGTCAATATCAATTATCATGGTCAAGAAGTGGAGACGAAACACCACAAAGGATTCCACGAAGGGTTTGAGCTTGGCTCAAGCAAAGAGCTCGTATGCAGGGGAGATTGACGAGTAAAGGATCGTTTAGATTGAGTCCGAACCACCTGGCTTCGACCAGGAAAACTCCTACTAAATCTAAACAAGAGGATGGCTCATATCAAGTTCAAGTGAGCAAGAAAGTGTGAGGAGTGTACGTAAACCAAAAAAAGGATACTCATCAAGTTATAGTGACGATGAGGAACCAAGATCAAGGCATAAATGTAAGGGAAGATGAGGGATGATGATGAAATCTTAAACTCGAAAGTCCTGAGTTTCATGGAGGTATGGATCCTGAAAAATTTTAGATTGGATTCGTAGAGTTGAAAGGATTTTCGTTACAAAGAATATGATGATCATAAGTCCTATAAGTTGGGGAGTTATTAAAACTTACTTTCCTATGCAAGTCTATGGCTTGAGGGGTTAAAAGAAAAGAAGGAAAACGAGGTTAGATCAAAATCTCTTCATGGTCTAACTAAAGAAGGAGATGAGGAAACTTTTGTTCCTCACGATTTCGAGCAAATAATTTCATCAGATGCATAATTTAAAACAAGATGAAAAACGGTTGATGAATACATGTGGAGTTCGAAAAAATGATTATTGGTTTTGATTTGGAAGAGAAATAGGAAGACCACATAAGTGGCTCGTTTTGTAGTGGTCTTGAGGTGAAATAGAAGGGAGAAGTCGAATTACAACTTATTGGACCTTTGATGAGTTTGTAGAGTCGGCAGCAAGGGTTATTAAAAGCAAGTGACACGAAAGCCAAAGACATACTTCAAAACTTACGATCCTAAAGAGAAAACGTGATATTTTCCTCAAAAAATTAAATCTTGATAAGGTCATTAAACCACACTTCATCAAGGAAAAGAGTTCAACTTCAAAAGCCCCAAGGTAATGATTCACGCATTGTTTGTTTCAAGTGTAAACGCAAGGTCACATTCAAAGAGATGTCCTCATGCTAGGGTCACAAAAACGAAATTGGGGAGAGGAAAAAAACCTTGAAGAAGAGGGGAGATCTGTATGGGGATGAGGGAGAGGAAGAGTGTGCCAATTATGGAATTATGGAGGAAGAGAAAACGGAGGAAAGGAAGTCCAACAGAAAAACAGCCAATCTTGGTTTACGTAGGTATTACAATCTCAAAGGCCACAACCTTGGGCGTCAGGCGGGACAAAATTTTTCTCACACGGTGGGTAATGTTCAAGGCAAGCTTTGTGATGGGATCATAGATACTGGAAGTTGCACAAACGTAGTCTCTACATTGTTGGTGGAAAAGCTCGCAATTCCTACAAGATACATCCTCAACCAACAAGCTTACATGGGCTTAGCAAACACAGGATTGTTAAGGTAAACAAACAAGGCCTTGATGCCGTTTTAAAATTGGTTAAATTTGAGGCGATCTAAGTACTTTGTGATGTTTGCCCTATGGCATTCTTGTCATTATAACTATTGGGTAGACCTTGGCAATATGTACCCGTTTTGTGGAAATTAATGGGAGAACAAAGTCTATATTGTGCGCAGAAGAACCCTAAATGCAGAAAATCAAGAATTGAACCCTGAGATTTCAAACCTAAAAACAAGCATTGTAATTTAAAGGGTGTTTGTTGGTGGGTAGGAAAGGTTAGAAGGTGATGAAAACAAGTTCTATGTCCTATGTTGTTAGCAAGGAAGGTACAAGATGAAGCCCACGAGATCGGTTTGTCTAGGGTTGTTGCATTCCTATGTGAATGATTTTTCAGATGTGTTCCTATGAGTTGCCCCGGATTACACCATACGAGGAATTGAACATCAAATTGATCTATCCTGGGTCGCAAATTCTAACACAGCCTGCATATAGATGTAATCCAGAAAGAAAAGAAACAAGGAGATACAAAGGCAAGATGAGGAATTAATGGAGAGGGGGGTTACGGTGAGAGAGGAGATGTCCATGTGCCTTGTGCTACATTAATAGTACCGAAAGAAGGATGGGATTGGCGAAGTGTTGTATTGATTCCAGGCAGTTAACAATATAAACGTCAAGTATAGGTTCCTATACTAGAGTGGATGATTTGCTAGATGAATACATGGTTCTCAATTATGTTCAAAAATTTGATTTAAGAAGGTGGATATCATCAGGAATTGAATGAAGGAAGGTGATGATGGAACGACAGGTTTTAAAAACAAAGCATAGGGCTTTATGAACTGGTAGTATGCTTTTGGGTTAAACTAATGACACTAGTAGTTTAGAGGTGGATTAATGAGGTCTTAAAGCATACATTTGGTAAGTTTGTAGTGGTTGTATTTTAGATGATTTTTGGTATTATAGCAAGGAAGTTAATGATCACCTAAGTCATCTAAGGAGTGGGTTTGAAATTACGAGAACAAAAGCTTTATGGCTAAACTCGAAAAGTGTTTGCATGGTACCAAGTGTGACGTTTTTGGGGTATATGTGTCCAAAGATGGGGTTTCTGTTGATCCATCTAAAGTGGAAGTCATAAAATCATGGCCAACACCAAAAGACGTGAAAGAAGTACGTGCTTTCCATGGGTTAGCCTCGTTCTATAGGAGGTTTGTGAAGAATTTTACTGTTGTTGCTCTATAACCGAATGCATTAAGAACGATAAACCTAAGTTTGAGTGGACTAAGGGGGCACAAGAGAGCTTTTGAATTATAAGAAAGTTGCTTTGTAACAAACCCAAACTAGCCTTACCAGATTTCTATAAACCATTGAAGTTGAGACAGATGCAAGTGGGGTTGGAATTGGTGCGATGTTTTCTAGTACAAGGGAAGAGGCCAATTGGCGATTTTAGTGACGAAATTGAATGGTGCTAAACGAACTATTCTTACTTATGACAAAGAATTTATGCCATTATTAGAGCTTTGGATCATTGGAGTCATTATTTAAGGCCTAATCACTTCATACTACATTCTGATCATGAAGCTTGAAGCACATTAATGGTCAAACAAAAATTGAATCCAGACATGCTAAATGGGTTGAATTTTTGCAATCTTTCACTCTCTTCAAAGTACAAAACGGGGAAGTCTAATGTTGTTGCTGATTGCTTGTCAAGAAGCGTATTAATATTTGCTTGGTGTGTTTGGAACTGTAAGTTACTTGGGTTAGAGTTGATACTCAATTTACGAGCAAGATGGAGATTTTGGACCCATAATGGCGCAACTTTCAAAGGGTTCTATGAGTTCTATGTGCTACATGATGGGTTTTTGTTTAAAGGTAATTTATTGTGATACCTAAGTGTTATTAGTGAGTTACTAGTAAGGGAGGCTCATGGAGGAGGGTATGGTGGACCTTTTGGCATTACAAAGACACTAACCATGTTGACAAGAACATTTTATGGCCCAAAAATGATTGTTGATGTTGAGGCCATAATTGCTCAATGTGACTACTTGTCAAAAGGCAAAGGCAGCCTGTCATAAGGTTTTTATACTCCATTGCCAGTGCCAGGGATCTTGGGAGGATGTTTCTATGGATTTCAAGTAGGGTACCAAGGACAGCAAGGGAAAAGATGCAATTATGGTAGTGGTTGATAGGTTTTCAAAGATGGCTCATTTTAAACCATGTCACAAAGACCGACGATGTATGAATGTTGGCTGATTATTTCGAGACATCATAAGGTTACATGGGGTCCCAAAGACTATTGTAAGTGATAGAGACACAAGTTCATGAGCTACTTTTGGAAGTCACTTGGCAGGTTGATAGGTACAAAAATTTTGTTTAGACACTACTTATCATCCTCAAATAGATGGCCAAACAGATGTCACTAATCGAACACTAGGGGTTTGTGTTGCGTGGTTTTTTTTGGTTAGTAAGACAAAGAAAGATTGGGATTTGAAGCTTGCTCATGCTGAATTTGCTTACAATAGGTCACCTTACTATGCATATAAGCACTCACCTTTCGAGATAGCTATGGAATCAACCCTAAGTTACCAATTGAGTTTGTAAGAATTCCTAAAGGGGAGTTGGGACACAAGGATGCCAAGACAAAGGTTGAGTACATGCAAAAACTTCATGCAGAAGTAAGGGCTCGAATTGAGAAGGTCAATGATATTACAAAGCACGAGCAAACAAACACAAATCACAACATGTGACAAAAGAAGGGGATTTGGTTTGGTTACACTTAAGGAGGAAAGATTTCCAAATCAAAGGAAGAATTAAACTTATGCCTCGTCGTTGTGATGGACCGAATGCTCAAGATCATCAAGTAAAGTGGGGGATAATGCTTATAATTAGAATTACAGGAGAATATGGAGTCCATGTACTTTCAACATTGGTGGATTTAGCTCCTTATGTTCCTTGATAATCAACTTCGAGGTTTGAGGACAAACTCTTTTGAAGAAGAGGAGGATGATGTACGAATAATATCAATGAGCAAAACTTCGAGGGTTTGGGTTTGATTGAAGTTGGAAAACAAGATGCAACCTTGGGAGAGTAGTGGCTTATGGACGACACAAGGCTTCTTGGGTGGCTAGGGGTGGATTTTACGTGTGCATGGTGACATGTACAAGCTTACTCACGTAGTTTTACAAAGCTAAGTAAAGTTAGTAGTTAGAATGTTGAGCTATATGGGTTTTTCTCCCACTTTCTTGATAGGGTTTTACCATAGGTGTTGTGTATTTCTTGATAGTTTATGAGTCGTTGATGGAATCAAGCATGGGAAACAACAAAAAAGATAGGTTTCTTGAAATAAAGATGAATTTGAAGAGGTTTCTGTGAAGTCTTGAAATTCGGAAGTCCAACAAAAATCAGAGAGAAACATAGCAAGTTTAGTATGCGGGATTTTGAAGATACTTTGAAGATTTGCCGGAACCGTGGTCAACGCTGAATTTCCGGGTGTGGTTGACTTGGTCAACCTAAGTTGTTTTTGGAAATATGGTCCTTAGATTTGATTCTCAAAATACAAAATATCTAAGATTTAGACTAGAAATCAGATTACAAAATATATGGTGCAAGATTGTATCCGGTTTTTGTTAAGATTTTCTTGTTATCCTAATCTTAGTTTGTTATACCATATATCTAAGGTAGTTAGGATATGTTTAGGATTCTCAAATATTGTGTGATATGTTTAGCTATAAATAGGATGTAAAATACATCAATAAAATAGAGATTTGAGTGATTAAACACAAGTTGTTTCCGGTTTTCTTTTGTTTCACGAAGTAAACAAATTTGGTGAGGATTCTTGTGAAGAATTCGATTGAGTGAGTGGTGCTTTGTGCTTTATCTCACGTGAGGATAGTTCTTAGGATTTGAGGGTGCTTTGCTTTAATCAAATTCTACTAATTATTCGCCTTAGAAGTTCAGATTTGTGGTGCGTGGCTTTATCAAATTTGAAGTCTAAGTTTCCTTTGTGTGAGTGGCGTTTGTCTATAACAAAATTCACATCACATTTCTTGAAGTTATTAAAAGAATCTTGAAAATTGCGCATAAAAGGAATGGTTTCTTGAAGCGTGTTTTTTGGGCGTTTTTCCAAGTTCTTGGGCTCCAAGCAAGTGGCGTGATTTTAGTCAAAATTCTGATGATTATCTTGTTAATTAATTATTTATCAAGTTGTTAGGATATTTTCTTGATTTGTTAGTTAGTTAGAGTTTGTTAGGAAAGATAAGATCAAAGTGCAAGTTGCATGATGGGTGTGGCAATCTTATCTTTAGTTTGTTGGGCAAAAGTAGGATTTATTTTCCTAGTTTTAGGCGTGTTTTTTAGTCTATTTTAGTTAGGATTTTGTTGATGATTATACCTATAAATAATCTCAACATTAGGATGTAATTAATAAAGTTGAAGTTGGAGTTGAATAAAAAAAAGTTTGTTTGTTTACTAGAAAACAAAAATCTGAAATTTAAGAGTTGGTGATTAAATTCTTTATACTCTTGTGATTTAATAAGTAGCTTTGAGGGTGCTTAGGCTTTAATCAAAGGACTAATTGATCAACCTAAAATTAAGAATCTTGGTGACTGGGTCTTTATAGATTCGAAATTTTAGTTTATCCCTTTGTGAGTTTTTGTTCACACGAAAATTCACATCAGGTTGCAATTCTACTTTTTCCCTAATGGATCCATCCAGCCCTGCCACAAACCGAGCAACTTTGTGATCTTCCTTTTCTTCTATGTCACACAATATGAACAATTTTTCGAAAGCATTGATGTACTCCTCAACACTTTTCTGTCCATGTTTCACGGTATGCATCTTTAGGAAATTGTTTTTTTCATACTCATGTGCTACAAATTTTTTTCTCAATTCCCTTTTCAATTTGCGCCAAGAGCAAATTTTCGATCTTCCCTCCTTTTTACATTTTCTTTGTAACCCTTCAAACCACAGGCTAGCATAAGATGTTTGTTTTAATTCTGCCACACTGAAGGCCTTATGATCATCATACTCCTTGTAATAAAAAAAATGTTTTCGGTTCTCCTCAGCCAATCAAGGAAAATTTCTGACCAAGATGGCCAAGGTACGTATAATTCAGGTTACCAAGTCCATGCAAGGGAGTTAATTTTGTCTAAGTCCTTGTTCGAGGTTACTCCTATGGATTTGATGTGCATGANTTACTCCTATGGAGTTTGATGTGCATGGTCCGAGTAAGTCCGCAAGTGGGTGCACCTTGCTAAGTGTAACCAATTACTTTAAAGATGGAGATAATTAGCATGAATTATTCCTACCTTATTCACGTGAAAATGGACAGTTATATGGAGTAATTCCAATCAGATTGGGGAGTAAAATTTTAGCCGTTTTAAGGATTAATGCATGGCTGTTTTGAGGCGTGTTTCAAGGAGAGTTTCAAGCTGCATTTTAAACTCTTTGGACGGTTTATTTTAGGTGTTTTCTACTGATTTATTGGTTGAATAAAGTAGCTTAAAGTGGGAATTAATTTTGAGAAGTTACAAGCGTAAATCAAGGGCTGATTGAATGATGAATTTTAAGCAGGTTTTTAAACTCTTTTAAAGGGGAGTTATGAGCTGTTTAAATCAGGTTTATTTGCTGAATAAAGAGGCTTGAATGAGGGGTCAATTCGTGGCTGTTACAAGGCATAAATCAAGGAATATTTGAATGACAAATTTGAGCAGTTTTGAAGGAAGAAATCTGGACAGCTTTGTGCAACGTTTTGGGAGTTAATTGCTGGACATTTTGATTATTCTTTCCTTATGTTAAGCTCTCTTAATTAGGAAAATATTCAGTTGTAATGGGGAATTAATTTGGACAGTTATGAGCCAATTAATCTGCCCTTTATTTCAGTTTTACAATTGCTGAATTGTTGTTTATTTTAGCTAAGTAAGGATGCAAGTAGATGATGTACTAAGGCTATAAATAGCGTGCAAATTATGAATGAACATCAGATCAGAATATTGCCTAAACTTTTAAGTTTGTTTGTTAATTTTGACTTGTGTAAGTTAAAGTTATTTGCCCAAATTCGAGAGTGTCTCAAATTTGAAGGAGTGTAGTTTTAGTGAGAGTTCCTAAAGCTAAACTTGTAGTTGTCGTCTAGGTTGAGAGTTCCCTAAACACTACTACGCCCAAACAAGTGAGTGAGAGTTCCTCCTTGTTATATCCTCAAGTTAAGGGTGAGAGTTCCCCTAGACTTTCTTGATTACTCCAAAATATTATTCCTTCTGTGATCTAATAATATTACTCGCATTCTTAACCCATTGTGAACAAGTTTACCTATTTGTTTACACATCAATTTCTTGATCTAAACTCCCGTTGAACTCACAAACGTCCAACTTTAAGCTACAATCATCATCTTTCTGTTTTTCACGCCTCCTACGCCAGTTTCGGTCATCTTCTTACTAGAACTAGTGTCATATTAACGCTTAGGCTTGCATGCACTCCTACTGGTATTTTCATCACTTGAACTTGCGTCACTTTCAACAATCACGTGACCTTTTTTCTTGTTTTTTGAACTGCTTGATACAAGATTCATCACTTCTTCCAAAATGGTTCGCAGTTCCCTAATTTCAGTGTCCCTTCGGATTTCTTTGGCTTGTTCTAAGGACAATCCTTTTTCAAAAGTTGCAGGAACTTCATCACCACCATTGGACATTGTAAGTGTTTTAATTAATTAATTGATGAGCACTTGAGTATAAAAGACCTCTCAACGAGAGCACCAAATTTGATGTGAATTTTCGTGTAAACAAAACTCACAAGGGAATAGACTAAAATTTCGAACCTATAAAGACCAAGTCACCAAGATTCTCAATTTTAGGTTGATCAATTACTCCTTTGATTAAAGCCTAAGCACCCTCAAAGCTACTAATTAAATTGTAAGAGTATAAAGAAATTAATCACCAACTCTTAATTTTTATTCGGATTTTGTTTTCAAGTAAACAAACAAACTTTTTTTTTTATTCAACTCCAACTTCACCTTCAACTTCAACTTAATTAATTACATCTTAATGTTGAGATTATTTATAGGTATAATCATCAACAAAATCCTAGCTAAAATAGACTAAAAAAACACGCCTAAGACTAGGAAAATATATCCTACTTTTGCTCAACAAACTAAAGATAAGATTGCCACATCATCGTGCAACTTGCACTTTGATCTTATCTTTCCTAACAAACTCTAACTAACTAACAAATCAAGAAAATATCCTCACAACTTGACTAAAGAATTAATTAACCAGATAATCATCAGATTTTAAGCTAAAATTTACAAAAATACTTGCTGCCCAAGAACTTGGAAAAACACCCAAAAACACGCTTCAAGAAACCGTTCCTTTTGTGCGCAATTTTCAAGATTCTTTCAAGAACTTCAAGAAATGCTTCAAGATTCAATCTTTTAATCAAGAAACCTTCAAGAATCTGTCCTCCATGTATTTTATCATAATTATGATGATCAAGACTCACCAAGAATTAAAAGACTCAATGCCAAAAATGAGAAAAACCCTGTGGGAAAAAAACTCATAGGCAAAAACCATCTTGTTCCCCAAATCCACCACTCTTTCCTTGATTTGCGTGCCATTTTATTGACATGTGACCATGCACACGCAAATCCCTACCCTTGGTGCACCCATATAGCTTATATCACTGTATGTAATTATGGAGATAAATCACCATTGTTTCTACTATAAATCAGTATATCATCTAAGTACACAACAACAAACTTCCCAAATATGGTTTCAAAACTTCATTCATGAGCCTCATAAAAGTGCTTGGTGCGTTAGTGAGTCCAAAAGGCATGACTAACCACTCATAGAGACCCAATTTGGTTTTGAAGGCTGTTTTCCACTCATCTCCTTCCCTCATGCGTATCTGATGATACCCACTTTTCAAATCAATCTTGGAAAACACTTGTGAGCCATACAACTCGTCTAATAGATCATCCAACCTGGGGATGGGAAACTTGTACTTGATTGGGATGTTGTTGACAGCTCGGGAATCAATACACATGTGCCATGTATCGTCTTTTTTTGCAACAACGAGTGTTGGCACAGCACACAGACTCAGACTTTCTCTCACATATCCCCTTTGCATCAATTCTTCAATTTGATGGCCTTTTTATTTCCTTAGTCTCCTCAGGATTGCATCGGAATGTTGGTTTGCTAGGAATTTGAGCACTTGGTGTCAAGTCAATCTTGTATTCAATGCCCCTAGTGGGAGGCAAACCTGGTGGTAAATCATCTGGAAATACATCTTCAAATTCCTTCAATAGTGGTTGAAGAATTTTTGGGATTGCAGATGTTTCAACTCTTACATCCTTGGCCATCAGTAGGAACTGATACGAATATCAATGAGCAAAACTTCGATGGTTTGTTAGAAGGTGGAAAACAAGATGCAACCATGGGAGAGTTAGTGGCTTATGGAGACACAAGACTCTTAGGGTTGGCTAGGGTGAATTTTTACGTGTGCATGGTGACATGCACAAGCTGTCTCTTATACACATCTCAAGATGCAACCATGGGAGAGTTAGTGGCTTATGGAGACACAAGACTCTTAGGGTTGGCTAGGGTGAATTTTTACGTGTGCATGGTGACATGCACAAGTCTCACGTAAAGAGCAAGCAAGCATACTTAGTAGTTTAGGAGTGTTGAGCTATATGGGTTTTCTTCCCACTTCATTTGATAGGGTTTTACCATATGGTGTTTTGTGATTTTCTTATTTAGTTTATGAGTCATGGTTGATGGAATCAAACATGGGAAACACAAGATTGAAGGTTTCTTGAAATAAAGATCGAAGCTCAAAGGGTTTCTTGAAGTTCTTGAAAATGGAAGTCCATCAAAAATCAAAGGAAAATATAGCAAGTTATATGGCGGGATTTTTGAAGGATTTTGACGATTCTGGGCAACGTTGTCAACGGTGATTTCCGTGTTGTTTGACTTGGTCAACTTTAGTTAGTTAGTAGGAAATATTTTCCTTAGATTTGTTTCTCAAAATATCTAAGAAAATCAGATTACAACCTTGGTGCGCAAGATTGTACCCGATATCGAGTAAATCTTTGTTATCCTAATGTTAGTTTGTTTATACCTTAAATGTAGGGTAGTTAGGATTTGTTTAGGATATTCACATATTGTGTGATATGTTTAGCTATAAATAGGATGTAAAATACATCAATAAAATTCAGATTAGATTGATTGAAAAACACTTTGTTTTCCGGTTTTTATTGTTTCACGAAGTAAACAAAATTTTGAGGGTTTCTTGTGAGAAATTCGATTGAGTGAGTGGTGCTTTGTGCTTTATCTCACGTGAGGATAGTTCTTAGGATTTGAGGGTGCTTTGCTTTAATCAAATTCTACTAATTATTCGCCTTAGAAGTTCAGATTTGTGGTGCGTGGCTTTATCAAATTTGAAGTCTAAGTTTCCTTTGTGTGAGTGGCGTTTGTCTATAACAAAATTCACATCAACTTTTGGTGCTCTCGTTGAGAGATTCATTCAATCTCAAGTGTTCAATATCAATTATCATGGCTCAAGAAGGTGGAGACGAACATCCACAAGGATTCACGAAAGGTTTGAGCTTGGCTCAAGCAAAAGAGCTACGTATGCAAGGAGAGATTGACGAGTTAAAGGCTCGTTTAGATGAAGTCCTAACCATCATGGCTTCTACCAAGAAAACTCCTACTAAATCTAAACAAGAGGAGGGCTCATCATCAAGTGAAAGTGAGCAAGAAAGTGTGAGGAGTGTACGTAAACCAAAAAAGGGATACTCATCAAGTTCTAGTGACGATGAGGAACCAAGATCAAGGCACAAACATAAGGGAAAGATGAGGGATGATGATCGAAATCTTAAACTCGAAATTCCTGAGTTTAATGGAGGTATGGATCCTGAAAATTTTCTAGATTGGATTCGTAGAGTTGAGAGGATTTTTCGTTACAAAGAATATGATGATCATAAGTCCTATAAATTGGCGGAGTTAAAACTCACTTCCTATGCAAGTCTATGGCTTGAGGGGTTACAAAGAAAAAGAAGGAAGGAAGGTAGGTCGAAAATCTCTTCATGGTCTAAACTAAAGAGGGAGATGAGGAAACGTTTTGTCCCTCAAAATTTCGAACAAAATAACTTCATTAAGATGCATACATTGAAACAAGATAGAAAATCTGTTGATGAATAAATTGTGGAGTTCGAAAAATTGATCATGGTTTGTGATTTAGAAGAGAAGGAGGACCACAAAGTGGCTCGTTTTGTGGTTGGTCTAGATGACAACATAAGGGAGAAGGTCGAATTACAACCTTATTGGACCTTTGATGAAGTTTGTAGAGTGGCAGCAAGGGTTGAGAAGCAAATTGCACGTAAGCCAAAGACATACTTCAAAAATTACGAACCTAAGGAGAAACATGATACCTTTCCTCAAAAATTAAACTTTGATAAGGTTACTAAACCACCCTTCATCAAGGATAAGAGCTCAACTTCAAAGCCTCAAAGTAGTGATCCACGCATTATTTGTTTCAAGTGCAAAGGGCAAGGTCACATTCAAAGAGATTGTCCTCATGCTAGGGTCACAACAACTCGAAATTGGGTAGATGAGGAAAACCTTGAAGAAGAGGAGGAGGTGTATGGGGATGAGGGTGAGGAAGAGTATGCAAAATATGAAAATATGGAGGAAGGAACGGAGGAAGTTCAACCAGAAACACAAGGCCAATCCTTGGTTTTACGTAGGGTGTTGCAATCCCAAAGTTATTTTCTCACAAGGTGTAATGTTCAAGGAAGGCTTTGTGATGTGATTATAGATACTGGAAGTTGCACAAACGTAGTCTCTACATTGTTGGTGGAAAAGCTCGCAGTTCCTACAAGGGTACATCCTCAACCATATGATACGCATATTAATGAGCAAAACTTCGAGGGTTTGGGTTTGATTGAAGGTGGAAAACAAGATGCAACC
>PYUH01000619.1:63766-156794 GCA_016808085.1 Suaeda aralocaspica | reverse complement strand
TTTGTAAGTATTCCACAAGGAGAGTTAGTACACAAGGATGCCAAGACTAAGGTTGAGTACATGCAAAAACTACACGCAGAAGTAAGGGCTAGAATTGAGAAGGTCAATGATATTACAAGGCAAGGGCAAACAAACATAAATCACAAAATGTTTACAAGGAAGGGGATTTGGTTTGGTTACACTTAAGGAAGGAAAGATTTCCAAATCAAAGGAAGAATAAACTTATGCCTCGTTGTGATGGACCGTTCAAGATCATAAGTAAAGTGGGGGATAATGCTTATAAATTAGAGTTACCAGGAGAATATGGAGTCCATGCTACTTTCAACATTGGTGATTTAGCTCCTTATGTTCCTGATAATCAACTTCGAGGTTTGAGGACAAACTCTTCTGAAGAAGAGGAGGATGATACGAATATCAATGCTAATGAACAAAACTTCGAGGGTTTGATTGAAGTTGGAAAACAAGATGCAACCTTGGGAGAGTTAGTGGCTTATGGGGACACAAGGCTTCTTGGGTTGGCTAGGGTGGATTTTTACGTGTGCATGGTAACATGTACAAGATTATTCACGTAAACTAAAGCAAGTAGAAGTTTAGTAGTTTAGGAGTGTTGAGTATATGGGTTTTCTTCCCACTCATTTGATAGGGTTTTTTACCATATGGTTGTTTTGTGATTTTCTGATTAGTTTATGAGTCATGGTGATGAATCAAGCAAAATGGGAAACACGAAAATGAAGGTTTCTGAAATTAAAGATTGAATCTTGAAAGGTTTCTTGAAGTTCTGTGAAATCGGGACGTACAACAAAAATCAACGAGAAACTTAGCAAGTTATATGGCGGGATTTTTGAAGGGTTTTGAAGATTTGGGCAGCAACGTTGTCAACGGGTTGTTTTTTGTGGTGTTGACTTGGTCAAACCTTAAGTTTGTTTTTCGGAAATATGGTCCTTAGATTTGATTCTAAAATATCTAAGATTTAGACTAGAAATCAGATTAAACAAAAATATATGGTACAAGATTGTATCGGTTTTGTTAAGATTTTCTGTTATCACAATCTTAGTTGTGTTACCATATATCTAAGGAGTATAGTTAGGAAGTTAGTTTGTTTAGGATTCTCAAAATGTGTGTGATATGTTTAGCTATAAATGGATGTAAATACATCAATAAAATTAGATTGAGTGGATTAAACACAAGTTTTCGGTGTTTTTTTATTGTTCACGAAGTATAAGAAGATGAAAGAGTAAACCAAATTTTTGAGAGAATTTCCTTGTGAGGAATGCGTTTTAATGAGAGTGGGTTTTTTTACTGAGAGTGTTTTAAGAGAGTGGTGCTTGTTGCTTTATCTCACGTGAGGATAGTTTTTAGGATTTGAGGGTGCTTTGCTTTAATCAAATTCTATCAATTATTCGCCTTAGAAGTTCGAATTTGTGGTTTATCTTGTGTGAGTGGCGTTTGTTTATAACAAAATTCACATCAAACTTCAAGGAGACTTTAAGAACAAGGAAGAATGACTAGTTAAGATAAGTAGCAACTACTAACCATTTTAAAAGCATAAAGTTCAACATGAAAGTTGCTAGTAAAAATTCATGAGTAAAGCTATAGTTCTAAGTAAGCAATGAAGTAATCAAAAGCATGATTTTAAGCATTCTAGAGACTTTAAACATGAATTTAACTAGTTAACACTCCTAATTAACAACTTCGTGAATGATTATCAAAAATTTCATGGAAAACTTGGTCAATCAATAAAGCACAAAAACTTCCAATTACTTATAATTAACAACTCCAAACATGATAATGAAGCATAAAAATAGCTAGTAAACACTCATGAACAACAACAATCAAGTTTAGAGTGATCAATTAAATTCGTAATAAAAATACCCAAAAATTGAAAATTCATGAAAACTTCATATAAATTGGATAAAAAGGAAATTATACCTTAGTAGATGATAAAAGAGCAAGAAATTTGAAGAAAATTGAAGAAGCAACCTACAAATCAAACCCAAATTGCACTCAAATTTCGAACCCTAGGTTATGAAATTCGTGATTTTTTTTCCAAATTTTAACTCCAAGATGTTGTTTAGAGTAGTGAGAGGAGTGTTGTGTTAAAATTTGAAGTGATTTGGAGTAGTATGGAGTGAGTTATGAATATAACACGGGTAGGATTATAAGGCCACGCGAGGAAAAAAAGGAAAAAAAAAAAGAACGGAAGCCCGTAGGTGCGTGCTGCGCCCGCAGGGAACAATTCCCTTTTGAGGGCTGCGCCCGCAGGTGCGACCTGTAGGAAATTGTGAACCTTCTGTTTTAAAATGCGGGCGCATAGAAGGAATGGGTGATTTGTTCACTGCGCCCGCAGGTCGTCTCTGGGGCATTTTGCGCTGATTTTTCTCTGTTCTCCCTAATTAATGAATTAACTTATAAATTATTATTATTAATCATCACTTAAGCACGTTTTAACTCTTAAACTCTCCTTAATTACCCCAATTAAACATTAAACACTTAGACCCTTAGCTAGACTTCACAAAATCAAAACAAAAGCTAAACTAAGCTAAACTAAACTACGGAAACACACAAAAACACGCAAATACATGCAAAAAGAGAAAAGAAGGGATAGAAAGATCGGGTTGCCTCCCGAGGAGCGCTCTTTTAAGGTCACTAGCTTGACCATGGCTGCATTAGCGATCAAGGCGTCTTGGGATCATCGAGTTGGATGACTTCAACCAAACCGATGACATCTCCTTCATAGTATGGCTTCAACCGTTGACCGTTAACTTTGAATATTTCACCCTTTTCACTTTGAACTTCAACATCTGTCTCTTATACACATCTAGATGTTCCAGGGAATAATCGAATCTCTGAGTTAAACAATAGAACCTTATCGCCGATGAAACTCCCTTTCTGATTCGTTTATCGTGCCATTTTTTCGTCTTTTCTTTATAAATTTTGGCACTATCATATGCTCCTAGCCGAAATTCATCTAATTCATTCAACTGTAGCAAAGTTTTTCACCCGCAAGCTTAGCATCCATGTTTAATTCCTTGATTGCCCAATAAGTTTTGTATTCAAGTTCTACTGGAAGATGGCACGCTTTTCCATAAACTAATCTATATGGGGAAGTGGCAATTGGAGTTTTAAACGTTGTTCTATACGCCCATAAAGCATCATGAAGCTTGCTACTCCAATCCTCTCTTGATTTCGCAACCGTCTTCTCTAGAATGGACTTGATTTCTCGGTTTGAAACCTCGACTTGACCACTGGTTTGTGGGTGATATGCCAATCCCGTCCTGTGGTAAACACCGTATTTCTCTAGCAGCTTATCCAACCTTTTCTCATGAAAGTGCGTTCCCCCATCACTGATGATAGCTCTAGGGACTCCGAACCTAGGAAAAATAACCTGCTTAAACATTCTTAAAACGGTGTTAGCATCACTATGGGGAGAAGCAATTGCTTCCACCCATTTGGAAACATAATCCACAGCGACCAATATAAAACGATTACCGTTAGAAGAAGGGAATGGACCCATATAATCAATACCCCAAACATCGAAGATTTCAACTTCTAAATTATCGGTTTGAGGCATTTCATGCCTTTTTGAGATATTACCTGTCCGTTGGCACGAATCACAAGATATGACAAAGTCTCTAGCATCCTTGAGTATCGTAGGCCAATAGAAACCGGATTGCAACACCTTAAACATCGTTTTGGCGGGCCCAGCATGTCCTCCATAGGGTGATGAGTGGCAATGGTGCAGAACTCCATAGACATCCCAATCTGGTACACACCTGCGATATAAGCATTTGCACACTCACGAAACAAGTTAGGGTCATCCCAAATATAACGCCTAACATCATGTAAAAACTTTTTCTGTTGCTGATAAGTAAGATCGGGAGGTAACACTCCTCCAACTACATAATTAGCATAATCAGCAAACCATGGAGTGTTAGAAATCACAGCCAGAAGATGGTCATCAGGAAAAGAGTCATCAATAGGAGTTGAAATCTCCCCATCTTCATATCGAATCCTAGATAGGTGGTCTGCAACCACATTCTCTGCACCTTTCTTGTCACGGATTTCTAGATCAAACTCCTGAAGGAGCAAAATCCACCTAATAAGCCTCGGTTTTGCTTCTTTCTTGCCAAGTAAGTACTTTAAAGCTGCATGGTCAGTGTAAATAATAACTTTCGAACCTATAAGATAAGAGCGAAATTTATCGAGAGCATACACTATAGCAAGCAGTTCTTTTTCAGTTGTGGCATAGTTAATTTGAGCTGGATCTAAAGTCTTACTAGCATAGTAGATAGCATGCAAAATCTTGTCTTTCCTCTGACCTAACACGGCACCTACAACATAGTCACTAGCATCACACATAATTTCAAAAGGTAATTCCCAATCAGGTGATTGAATGATTGGTGCTGAGATTAGTGCTTGTTTGATCAAATTAAAAGATTCAAGGCATTCATCGGTGAAATTAAACTCGACATCTTTTAATAGCAGTTGAGTTAAGGGTTTAGCAATTTTAGAGAAATCTTTGATGCATCTACGGTAAAACCCTGCATGACCTAGAAGGCTTCTAACACCTTTTACACTTACTGGTGGAGGTAATTGTTCAATAACTTAGATTTTAGCTTTATCTACTTCAATACCTCATTCAGAGACTAGATGTCCTAAGACAATTCCTTCTGTCACCATAAAGTGACATTTCTCCCAATTGAGGACCAAATTCACTTGTTCACATCTTTTAAGCACTTTAGTTAGGTTAGCCAAACATGAATCAAAATCAGTACCATAGACACTAAAATCATCCATGAAGACTTCCATGCTAGACTCTATAAACTCAGAAAATATAGCCATCATACATCTTTGAAAGGTAGCAGGTGCATTACATAGACCAAAAGGCATTCTACGGTAAGCAAAAGTGCCATAGGGGCATGTAAATGTAGTTTTAGATTGATCATCGGGATGGATAGGTATTTGGAAGAACCCAGAATAACCATCTAGATAACAAAAATATTTATTAGTTGCTAGCCTTTCTAACATTTGATCAATAAAAGGTAGAGGGAAATGATCCTTTTTGGTGGCAACATTTAATTTCCGGTAATCAATGCACATTCGCCAACCTATAACAACCCTAGTGGGGATAAGTTCATTTTTATCATTTCGCACAACAGTTGTTCCCCCCTTCTTAGGGACTACCTGCACTAGACTTACCCATTGAGAATCTGGCACAGCATAAGTGATACCTGCATCAAGAAGTTTGAGAACCTCTTTCTTCACCACTTCCTGCATGTTAGGGTTAAGTCTCCTTTGTCCCTGTATACAAGGCTTATGGCCATCTTCTAGATGAATTCTATGCATGCAAAAATCAGGACTTATTCCAGTTAGATCATCAAGTGTATAACCAATAGCCTTTTTGTGAGTTTTAAGCACAGCAAGCAACTTTTCAAGTTGACTATCGGTAAGTTTAGAACTAACTATGACTGGATACAACTCGACATCATCTAGAAAAGCATATTTTAAATTAGGGGGAAGGGGTTTCATTTCGGGTTGTGTTACCTCTTTAATGGCATATGATTGTTGAGGCACTGATTGATACCTTTGGCTCTCCTCTAAAGTCATCTTCTCATTGTTCAATTCATGGCCTATAACATCAATTTCCAAATCTCCGTCACCTGCATTAGCATCCAAACACAAAATGGCCTCTAGGGGATCCTTTGTAAGGGATCGAGGCATGTCATCCAAAACAATTTCACTAATAATATCGATCCTATAACATGATTGCTCTATCATGGGGTTTTTTACTGCATTATTAAGATTGAATGTCACCTTGTCATCCCCTACATAAAGAGTTAAACTTCCACTTTTAACATCAATGACGGCGCCTGCAGTATGTAGGAAAGGTCTACCTAGAATGATGGGGATATGAGCATCCTCATCAATATCAAGGACAACAAAGTCAACAGGAATAAAAAAATTTCCTACTCTAATAGGCACATCTTCTAAAACACCCTTAAGGTATTTTACAGTTCTATCTGCCATCTGCAAAGTAACATTAGTAAATTTAAGTTCTCCCATGTCAAGCTTCTTACAAATTGATAAGGGCATCACACTTACACTAGCTCCCAAATCACATAGAGCCTTATCAATAAATAAAGGACCTATATTACATGGAATTGAAAAACTGCCTGGATCCTTCAACTTAGGAGGAGATTTATTTTGAAGGATCGCACTGCACTCCTCGGTGAGTGCAACTGTCTCTGTTACATTCAACTCACGTTTCCTGCTCAAAATATCTTTCAAAAATTTAGTATAAGTAGGTACTTGAGTAATTAAATCAGTAAAAGGCACAGTAACTTGCAAATTTTTAACTATGTCAAGGAATTTACGAAAGTGATTATCATTCTTACTCCTGGTTACCCTGTTCGGAAAGGGTAACAGCACCTTTGAGGGAGGATTCGCATCGGTAACTGAAACTACTGCTAGAGCTTGCTTCGTTGATGCTTCCTTCTCCTTTTCTGCAACTGCTTCCAAGGTCTTCGATAACAACCGAATTAGTCTTCTGTGTTCCATCTGCAGCCCTGGTAGAATCATCATCAGGCATTTTAGGACCTTCATAGCAAGTACCGCTCCTTGTTGCAACGGAATTGGAATGATCACGAGGTGGATTTCTTGATGAAGCATTTGATGGAGCAGGTTGAGGAGGAAGTTGGCTTTGTTGCCTTTGTGCTGATGATTGAGCAATTTGTGCTACTTGAGTCTCCAATTGTCGATTATGGACCTGCATAGCTTCCATGGCTTTCTGCATCTGCATCATCATGTTCTTCAGTTCTGAATAGTCATTGCTAGATGGCTGTGGAGGTGCTNATTGGAGGTGTTGGGCGTGGTGCTGGAGGTGGTGGTCTACTGAAACCCGGTGATTAAGGTGGAGCAAACCGTTGAATCTGTTGTTGTTGCTGTGGTACAAAATGTGGTTGCTGCTGCGGATTTGGAACATTGCTAGTATTCTTGTAGGAGAAGTATGGATGATCTTCCCAACCAGGATTGTAGGTGTTGGAAAATGAGTTATTCTTGTAAGCTTGAAATGCACATACTTGCTCCATAGAACTATGACATGCTTGCATACTATGCCCAAAAGAACCACATAAATCACAAAAGACATCTGTCGCTCCCGAATGTGCGGCCATTGCGGCTGCTGTCATTGGATTGGAGGATGGTGTGTTGATTTTGTCTAGCTTCTCATGAATTGCATTGGTTTGTGAAGCCAAACTCTCCTATTTGTCATCTATCACATGTTTTCCTCCTCTCTTAGCATGTCCTCTAGGATTACCAACTTGAGAATTATGAATAGCAATCTCCTCAATTAAATCATAAGCAGCATTGACTTCTTGGTTCATAAATCGACCACTAGCAGCAAAATCAAGCAAAGTTCTACTCTCATTACCCAAACCATTATAGAACGATTGCACTAAAAACCACTTCTCAAGTCCATGATGAGGGCACATTCTCAATAAATCCTTAAATCTCTCCCATGCATCAAAAAGAGTTTCATCTGTTTCTTGGTTAAAATTCGTGATTTGACTCCTAAGTTGTGCAGTTCTCTCCGGAGGATAGTACTTCCTTTGAAAAGCAAGAGCCAAGTCATCCCAACTATTAATAGTATCCATGTTTAGACCATTCAACCAAGATCGAGCTTTCTCCTTTAATGAAAATGGAAACATCGTACGTCGTATGTAATCTTGAGATACACCAGCTTGCTTTATTGTATTGTAGTACTGAATGAAGTTATTCAAATGTAAGTTCGGATCTTCTTTCATTGTGCCTGCAAACTGATTCCTTTCAACTATGTTCACCAAAGCTGGCTTCAATTCGGAATTCAGGGCCTTTATATTAGGAACTCGGTATCCACCCCCCACTGTTGCAGAACTCGGCTGAGAATAGTCTTTTAAGGACCTTGCTTGTGGTGGTGGCGGCGGCGGTGCATCATCCCGTGGTGGGTTATTCTCGTTGAACTGTGATCCTAACATCTCTTCCTCTTTGTCTGAACTATCGGAAATGTTCAACTCAGCAAATAATTGTGTCAAATCAACCAGTGTTCGTTCGGAAAGAATGCTTCTTCATGATCTCCACTTTCTTCTACGACTCCTCTTATGCAATGATCTTTCCGGTTCAGGATCAATCCAAACCGGCATACAACCTAATACCTCACACAATCGAAACTCGAAACCGAAATGAAAACTACCTCAAAGAACGTGAAGGTTCCTTGAGGTGAGAAAATAAAACCGCAAATAAAGATAAAAGAACACTTTAAACCCGACTAATAGAATTAAAAAGTGCTTCCCCGGCAACAGCGCCAAAATTTGAACAGGCTATTGCACACCTCTCAAAAATAACTGAACAACTCTAACTAATATACCTAGGGAAGTAGGGATCAAATCCTCAGGGAAGCTATTAAATTCTACTAGTTCTAAAAAGCCTAAAGCGTGTAAGGGGCCTTGGTGGAAATTTCGGTAAATGGTTTATAAAACTAAGAAGACTAAGAATTGAAACTAAGGAAAATGACGGGAAATTATCAATTAAACTCTATTAATAGAAACCTAGGGCTATCGGTTCACTACGATCAATCAACAAACTCAATTAACGCTCACTAATCAATTCATTGGCATTCATTGAACTAGGGCTCACTAATTCTCTCGAATTTAGACTCCCTCAAAACTCCTTAACCGACTCTCGCTCGCATAAATTCGTTTTTGCCTATTAATCAGTGGTCTAATTTTGGTAATCTTACCTCTTGGCCTCGATTTCAACAATAACCTAACTTACAAATAAATCTGGCCACAATTTAATTGCAATCACTAGAAATCAATAATAGGAATTCAATTAGAAGCTAAGAACTAATTAGAAAACATAATTTAAATTCAAATCATGATCATAGGTCCCCTAACCCTAGAGAAAACGACTACTCACTCATAATTAAGGGAACAAAAGCAAAATTCAAATCAAACAACATGATCATGAATAAGGAATTAATTAAAACTAAATTAATTACTAATAAAACTAAATTAAGAATCAAAATAGCAAAACTAATTAAGCTAAACTAAAAACTAAGAAATTAAAGAGAACCATGAAACTAAAAGAATTAAAAAGCATAAGGAAAGAGATTACCAAAATAAAGATTGAATTGCATTGATTGACAACTTGAGTTCATGAACAAAGTAATTAATCCTAAAATTCTAGAGAGAAAAAGTAAATTTGGATTCCTAGGTCTAAAAATATGATAAAACTAGTTAGCTTCGTGCCCCCTTTACATTCAATATAAATAGTATTTAGGTTTTTAATTAATTAAAACCCACGAAGCAAAACCACACGGAGAGAAAAATCGGGCCAAGAAAACGGCCACCTGCGCCCGCATAGAACAAACTTGCTTTGTTCCCTGCGCCCGCAGCCCTTGTGGTTTGCCAGTTTTGAGGCTGCTGATCTATGTTGCGGGCGCATAGATCAAATAAGCTTTTAAGGCTGCGCCCGCATGAACAATGATGAACGACATTTTGATTATCTTGCTTGAGTTCTTTGCTCGATTCTTCGAATCTCATTCATGGCTTCTCGTTACTTGGCACGCATCCCAAGGCAAGTACATTTTGACTCGTTTTAGCCTCCAACGACTTCGTAACTCTCTATTACGCTCCTGTAACATTTAAACAAAACCGCAAACCATGCGTAATAACCGAAAGAGTATAATATAACCGTAAAAGGTTCTAAAAGTCAACTAAAGATGCTAAAACCGTTCCAAAACATAACTTAACATCGAAAGACGATATTTAATCAAAACGAAGCCACAAACTTAACTATTTAGCACAAGAATCAATCGAAAATGAGGGAAAAACACAACATAAAACACGTATATCAAGCGCTCTTGTAAATTAAGAGTTAAGCCAATTTTTAGTTCTTTTATATCTTGTTCATTACCGATATGAATGGATTCAGTTTCTTCTATTACAAGTGTGCGATTTTCAAATTCTTCCATGAACTTTATTATCTCAACTGGTTCATTATTAGTTGATTTTTCGGCTGAATTAATTATTGCAAGACAATTATAAGGGGAGTGGGGAGAAGAGCGCGAACAAGCAATAGTTGCATAATTATTGAAATCATCAAGGAGTACATCAAAGAGGGACTCAATTCCCTTAGACCTTAAATCTAAATTAGGAACGGGAGGAATCGAAGGAGCAAATATAGCTAGATTTCCTACGACACTAATATTATCTTTGGGTTCGGACTCAAAATCAGACTCAGAATCTTCGAACATTTGTACCTCTACGGTTGAGATAGTAATTTTAGCCCCTTTTGTGTTGATCCACTTTAAGGTCTTTCTCCATCCGTGCTCGACGTTCTCTGAATGGGAAATGAGTAAAGCGGGGTTGAACTTTTCATCTTGCATAGCCTTCTGAATTACTGCAGCTTCGTCTCTCAATGGGTTCCGTTCCAGTCCAAATAACAGACCAAGGGCCCATTTGTCTAAATACTCTGGTTTGGAGTATTCGATGGGAAGAGGGTATTGTGCTCTCTCTTCTAGAAAGTAGCAATCATGAAATATTTCAAATCCAGGAATTTGTTTCCCGTTTAGAACTAAGGGTTCAGGGAAGCCATAATAAGGGTAATTATCCCCTTCCTTTATAAACTGTCCGTTTAGAGTGAGCTGATAGGAAGGGATAGAGGTAGTAATTCCCCTTTTGGTGTTGGCCTTTCGAGTCACTTCTTCAACCATGTATCTTTTTAATTCCTCTTCTGTCGGTTCATACCCCAAACCGAATAGGTTAGGTGTGGCTTTGACTTTAGGGAGATGAGTGATCTCCCTTCCTTCTTTTGCTCCTAAAAGCATGCTAGGAAAATAACCATTTTTTAACATGATAGCATTCACTATCACACTAGCATGGGGATCAAGTTGTAAGTCTTCTGATTCAATGAGAGCGATTTCTTCGGGCACAAATCCCCACAAATCTTCCACATCTTGATCATGGGATATTTTTAGCAGGGATTGATCCTCCATGGCTACTCTGATTGGAGAAGCATCANTTTGGAGAAGCATTAATGGTTATAGGCACGCCTTCATGTATGAGCTTGACCTTTTGATGGAGCGATGAAGGCACCGCACCAAGCATGTGGAGCCATGGGCGTCCTAGAAGCAAATTGAAGGATGATTTTACATCGATGACATGAAATTCAACTTTCTTCCTTATTCCACCAGTGGACATATCAAGAATTATGACTCCTAAGACCTCTCGTCTCGTGTTATCATAAGCTCTTACTCCTTGCAGTGATGGGGAAAATGCTTCTTTTTCTGTGCCAAGATGCTTGGTAGTTCTTGATGGGCAGACATTGATCGCAGACCCATTATCGACTAATGTCAGGGGGACATTTTTATTCAATATCCCAGCAGTTAGGTAAAGGGCCTTGTTATGAGTAGTACCTTCCGGGGGGAGATCCTCTTTAGAAAATTCAATCATTTTCTTTGGTCCAGTTGACAAGAGACTTACTAGATTTTCAGGAATAGTGTCAGGAGAAACATTTAATGCATTAATTCCATTCAGTACAGCCACCCTATGGTCACGAGAAGAAGCTAATAATTGCCAAATGGTTACGTCGGCTTTAGTCTTTTGCATTTGCTTAATGAGAGGATTATCGTTGCTCTCACTAGAATTTTGGGCTTGTGATGAGCCAGTATTTGTTTGGACTGGAATTGAGTCTTTGTGGACTTGGGCCTGAGATGGGCCTTTGTCATTATCATGTTAATAAGCTCGTCCGGAACGAGTAAGATGCTGAACATTAGACACAACTTCTGTAGGATCTTGTTACCAATCATTTTTTATAATTTCTAGATTAAGCCCGAGAGTTGTGTTGGCACTGAGGTTGGTGATATAAGTATCCTCAACATTATCGTCCCATATGCCACATACATGATCGTGTAAGCCTAATACTTCCTCCATTGCATTATCATTATTGGAAGTGATAAATTTAGAAGGATCAAAATTATCGCTAACACAATCAATGACCAGAATAGACGATCCACCAAAAGGATTGGTGATATTATTCGGCTTGGGAGGTAAAGGTAAACGCCCGTCTTCAACCATGTCTTGAATGACATGTTTGAGGACCCAACATTGTTCAGTNAACCCAACATTGTTCAGTATGCCCTTTCCCTCTATGGTATTTGCACCATGAATTAGCATTCCATTTTGGGCTTCTCTTGTCCTCTGGTGGGTCAGGAGTTGACCCAATTGGATGTAAAGCATTTTGGCTTTGAAGTCTGTCAAGAGCTTGAGAATAAGTCATGCTGATAGGAGTGAATCTTCTATCTCGAGGCCATCTCTTTATTTTTGATGGACTTGAACGAGAAGCTTCTAAAGCATTGACTTCATTATTTTTGGAAGATTCACCCTTTTTATAGGTGTAGTTCCCCTTATAAGCCTGGGGCTTCGACTGTTTTTTCAATAAATCGTTCTCAATTTTGATCCCGACATCATACACTCGTTTGAAAGAGTCGATGCCTTGATATTTGAGATGTACTTGATAAGGCTCGGACAGGTTGTCTACAAACCTTTCTACTAATTCAGCATCGGGTGGTTTTTGGACCAAGTGGGTCATCTTTTCCCTATAACGAGTGAAGAAGGTAGTGAGCCCTTCATTAGCTCCTTGTTTTAACACTTCGAGTTCTCGGGGTGTGACTTGGAATTCCATGTTATCTTTGTATTGATCAATGAATTCCTTAGTAACAGTATCCCAAGTTGAAACCCGATCTGTGCTAAGAGAGTAGAACCAATTCTGTGGAATGGGTTCTAAAGAAAGAGGGAAGATCACTAGATAGAATACATGATCAACCTTTTTGATGGTCATGGACCCAATAAAGCTCTTAAGGTGATTGACTGGATTACCATTCACCTAGAACTTTGGAAGAGTAGAAGGATCGAACTTCTAAGGGAGAACAGCCTCAGTGTTAGGGATGTTGGCAGCCTCAAATTGATATGATTTGCCACCCATTGAAGAACGATGAATGAGATTTTCAATCTCTTTCTTTTTCCTCCTTTCCTCCTCTTGCCTTTTGGCTTCCATTTCAGCCAATTGTTTATTTTCAGCAGCACGTTCAGTTTCAATTTCAGCAAGGCGTATTTTTCCTACTTCTCGTTCAGCCTCCATCTTATTAAGACGCATCATGAGAGCATTCAATGTAGTATTCATATTTTC
Organism: Suaeda aralocaspica; assembly: GCA_016808085.1. NCBI lineage: Eukaryota > Viridiplantae > Streptophyta > Magnoliopsida > Caryophyllales > Amaranthaceae > Suaeda > Suaeda aralocaspica. Next base: position 143,570 of record PYUH01000619.1, on the reverse strand, counting down.
TTCTTCACCCATACTTGGACTTGTAGAGGACGAAACGGAACTTGAGGAACAAATTGGAGAATTTAGAGTAATAAACCCGAAATCTTCACAAATATCCTCTAAGGAATTTGAGATGAATGATGATTGTTCGTCACTACCTAACCTTTGTAAACGCTGATCTGGATCGCGACACCAAGCAGTTGAACCAGCCCTTTACGATAAAAAAAAAATTTCAAGTCATTCAGAAAAAATATTTATTTCCATTTTTCGAAAAAACAAAGAAATAATAAAGTAGTGTTAACAATGATTAATTTAATACTAAGAGCGTCTGTAAGCTAAGCTAAAGACGACTAAACATTAATTAATGACATTCTAATTTAAAGAATATAATTAATAAAGGTTTTTTGACCTTTTTTAGTTTAACTCAAACAAAACCAGTAATGAGTTCATTATTGTTAATGCTTATGAGGATTAAAAGATCATGGACGAAAATTTTTGTTTTTTTTTTTAGAAAAAAAAAACAAAAGATTTTCATTCATTAAGGAAAATGAGATTGTTAGCTCCACCTAGAATTCGAAAATAAACTAATTAAATTCTACAAAAAAGAATTGAATTAGTAAATCCTCGAAATATTCAAATTATGTCAATAATCTTAACAAATAAATATTTGAAATGATTGCTACGATTTAAATTTCTTGGTGAATAATGGAAGTATCAAGTTAGTCTTAGAAAAAAACGATTTTATTCCTAACATGATGTTATTAACAATCCTTTTATTTAATGATTTTCCAAAATAATTTCTAAATAGACAACATTAATAATATTCTATATAAGAACAGAATAATGCTAATGAAGTCTTTGTAAGGAAATGATTTTAGTGAATCATTTAATTTGAAGCAAGTTAATAAAATCTTTTAATAAATAAATGCAAAATCCTAAAGTCTCCTAAACAACATGAAGAATAAAATAACAACATCAAGGAAAGTAAAAAAAAAGAAACAAAATCACGAAAAAAAAGGAAACAAAATCATAAAAAAAAGGAAACAGAATCATGAAAAAAAAAGAAAAGAATAAAAAAAAATCGAAATACAAGCAATGTAGGTTCCCTAAACCAAGGTTTTATGTCCTCTAGGGTTAAGCTCTAAAGGTCAATCCAAAGTGTCCTACATCTAAGGAGTGTGCTCCAACACTTTGCGGTGTGATAACTGTTAGATATGGAGTGTCTCCCCTCCAAGTACCATGGGCAACTTGGAATCGATGTAGTTGGGATAAGGTTGCGTTTTGCTCGGTTGCTTAGAGAACATGGGCCCCACCAAGTCAACGGTTCCTTCCCGAAATGTAATGTTATTATGGTGATCCTAAGGCATGTTTCAAACACATGGAAGCCAAGTGTTTGGAGGTGGCTCCAACTGGTCGTGAATCCTGAGGTGACGATCTCTTCTCTATCTTTCTTTTTTCTTTTTCCGAAAAACCGAACTCAAAGATTTTTTTTTTTCGGAAAACACCTTTCTTTTTTTTCCCTCTCGTTTTCTCTCTAAATTTTGAAATCATAATGACAACTAATGATGAAGAAAATCTAAAAATTTGGATTTTAAGGGGTATTTATAGGCCCCAAAATAGGATTTGGAAAAGCCCATACTTATCCTAACAAGTGGAAATTACCCTTAGGCCCTTGCCTCAAAATAAATTAGGAAACTCTTGAAAATTCGTTTTTTAAAAGCCTTTTAAAATATTTTATTAACATTAAATATTATTTATGAACACAAATAATTATTTTTAATTATAACTTATTTATTATTTATTTTTATTATTATTATTATTATTCATTTAATATTGCTATTGAACATAATTTTTCAATAAAAATATTAAAATTATACGAATAAAATACAAAAATACTTTTTTAAAATACGTGAAAATGTGGGGTATTATAGACACACACTTAGATTGAAGGAGCTTTCAAAATTCACCACTCAACTCCATATTTCCTCCTAAGTACCTAAAAAGTAATCCTCCAAACAAAAGAGATGGATATGAAATAGATATGCTTTGAAGCTTGTTTAATAACTTAATAAATTAGGAAACATGAAAGTCCACCACCAATGATATACAGTGGTGCTGTCGAATGATCCCCTCTACTGAAAGTTGGCGAATCTTTTGAAACGGTACACAGTCCTTATTTACCCCATGTCCAAAACAAAAATAGGAATTTCTTTACAATAGTGAAACATCATCATACTCCACTATGGAAGTCCGACATTAAAGTACTATATATTTCCCTCGTATGGTAACTCATATGGATCCCAATATGAGACTCATGTTCCTTTAAAACTTCAACTTGCTTAAATTGAATTGATTTTATTTGACTTTGACTAACTTGAATTTAACTTTGAACTTTGAACATCGACTTTGAAAAAGACTGTATAACTTGCTTAAATTTGACTTTACTTAAAAACATGACTCACATGTTCAACACTTACTCAAAACACATCAAACTTTGACAAAAACATGACTAAACTCATAAAAAACCTCTAAACCAATTAAACATATACACCATTTTGGACTCATAAACTTCACTTTAAGACATACTAGTTACTACCCATACCTCAAAACATGATTATGATCACTTTAGACCCTTCGAAAACATAAAATATGAGCATAGAAACCACTTAACTTCAAATCAACACTTACACATAGCTTATATCACTTTTAGAAACTTATTATAATTAACCTCTACAGATCTCAAATGTAACTTCACCAACATAATACCAAGTAACATTACATATTTCCATATTAATGGCTTAATTTCACGGAGGTCAGGTCAAGGGGTCCGAGGATATGGGTAAGGAGCAAGTAGGGCACACGGTCCCCCTACATCTAGTGGCCTCTACTAGAAATCAAATGTAATTTCACCAGCATAATACCAAGTAACATTACTTATTTCCATATTAAAGTCCTACTTGCATAAAGTTGCTTACTATGAGAGTTTATTTAATGCACATGAATATTAGCTATTGAATGTGATCAATTGAGTTAGCCCATATTCAAGGTGCCTAAACCAGTTGTTCAAAGATCATCTTTACTTTATGTGACAACATTTACCGGTCTTTATTTAAGTCTAAAATATAAGGTGAAAAGCCATGAAGATGGCTTACAAGCAAGATCAAATAAATATTAAAAAAAGAAAAAAGAAAGTGAAAAGAAACACGCAGACATGATCATACAAAGAGGCATTAAAAGAACATTTAATCATGCTTGAAGAGAAGCTAAAAATGTCATCATGTTACGAAAGAGAAAAGCTAAAAACATATAATCATGCTATTTACATTAAGAAAAACCTTGGACATAAAGCTTTAATTTCTACATAATTTGTTGATAAACATGTTTTATGTGATGTTTTCCCCCTTATTTTTAGTTGATTTTGTGCTTAATAAATGAGTTTCTAGCTTCATTTCGGTTTCAATAGTGTTCCTTGCTTGGTGATATCTTGTGATATGGATGAGTTTAAGCGGTTTTAGTTGGTTTTAGTACTTTTTACGTTAATATTTTTTTATCCAATGGTTATTACGCGGGTTTTTTAGTTTGTTTCATGTGTTTTAGGTGCGTAAATTTGGAGTTATGAAGTCAACGGGAGCTTAAACGAGATAATACGAGCTTGCATTGGGATGCGTTCTAAGGCACGAGAACCTACGAACATTAATTAAAAGGAATTAATCATCAAAGTTGGAGATCGTCAAAAAGCTACTTCGAAGGCTTGATGAGGGCGCATCCTTCAAAGGAGGTTTGCTCTATGCGGCCGCATAATCGGACTGATTCTCCACACAGATGGACAGAGTGCCCCTGCAAGAGCAGTGAAGGAAGCTACTTTGTTTCCTGCGGGTGCAACAGGCCGGGTTTTGAGCTTTTCGCTGGAACTCTGTAGTTTCACGCGGATTGTTTTTATATTGGGCCCAATTATTAATGTAAATAGGGGACGATTAGAGGACGTGGACACCTTCTATATACCACTTTTCATTATTATTTTTCCTATTTAGAATCCTAATTACCCCCTAATTAATTCTCTATTTAGAATAGTTTGTTAAACCTTCATCAATTTAATCAATTTAAGTTTCTTTCATTAATTTTGGTAATTACTTATTCTTTTCTCTTTGCATTAATTAGTTTAGTTTTATTATTTAGTTTTATTACATAGTTTGTTCATGTTAATTAATTCAAATTCTTAATTAGTTTATGATTATTGTAGGAAAAATTGATTTTAATAATCCCACCTTTCACAGATTCAAAGATAACAGTCCCACCTTTATACCATATTTTCTTTTATTGGTTCTTAACTAGTTAAGGAGGTAAATTAACAATTTAACAACACACATGGTGTTATGTGATTGGAGGAGTGTTAATTTATTTATTAAAAAAACAATTTTTTTTGCTAAAAATTAAATTCCCTAATTAATACCCTCCTCACTTCCCCTTCTTCCTCATGGTTTTCATTCTAATGAAGACCCTTCTCAAAGTTACCTTCTTCTTTGTTAATCTACTTTTCATTGTTAATCATTATCACCCATCTTTTGATGCTATCATTCAACTCTACTTCTACTTACTCTATGGAAGTATGTTGTCTTTGTCCTTTTTTTTGTTGATTTTGTTTTGTTGGTTTTCATTGAATTTGAAAACAGATACAAATGTTTTCATGATGTCTGTTTCAACAATTGTTCAACTAAAAGCTTGTACATGAATCATAATTGTGCGGGTTTTTCTACTATTGAATTTTCTTGTTCGAATTGGTGTTTTATTGGATGCTCGAGTTTGAGAATTCGATTGGTGTTTTATTGGTCGTTCCAAATTGGGAATATGATTAGGGTTTGAGTACGCGTTCAAGTTTGCAGATTTGATTGGTGTTTGATAGGATGTTTGAGTGGTAGTTTTTGGTGGGGTTGGCTCGTTTTTGGTTAGTGATGGTATAGTGTTTGATTGGACGTTCGAGCGGTAGTTTGTAGTGGGGCTGGTTAATTTTTGGTCAGGGGTGGTTTAGTGTTTGAGTGGGTAGCTAAGGCTCCTTCTAGATGGGGTAAATTTAGCGGGATGGTGGGTGAACTTTTAGGTGGTGTACGTTATGGTGGTGTTGGTGGTTGTGGTTCTAGCATGTAGTGTCAATGGGTTGGGGTTGTGGTTCGAGTGCGTAGTGCGATCAGTGGGTTGAGGTCGTGGTTCTGGTGGGTAGGGCAAATTTCCTGTGGTGTTGATGCTGTGGTGGCAGTTGTGAGGTAGTTACGGTTGTGGGTGTAACACTCTGGATTTTCCTTAACTTTTTACTTCCTAATTTTTTCGGAAAACATGTTAAACTAGTAGGTATAATATTTATTAAACTACTATATATGGAAAAACCAAAGTATTACCGCCACCGTGATAACGGCTAAGGCTTTTATCAAAGTACTACAGCGGAAGTCTTTAAAACCAAAACAATTGAAAACTAAACTTCAAACAACTTTAAAATAAAATCAACTTTAAATTTATTACACTTCGGAACCATATTAATGGCCCTTTAAAACCAAACCAAAGTTAATAATCAGAAGTCTTTCAAAATCCCAACAATCAAATAAACGTTAGTCTCTGAAAGCAAATGAAATAAAGTAAAACTACAACCATATCAAGCGCTCTCACTCCATCCCATCAAGAAATGACTTATGCCCACTTGTACCTGCATCTTTCCTTTTACTAGACAACTACTCACCACAAGTGGGTCATCGTAGGGCCGAGTCCAAGACAAAGCCATGCACACGAAGCAAACAGTCAGCAAAGCTGAGTACATAACTACTAAAGACTATGCAATAACAAAAAGAAATAAAACATGCACTCAACTTACCTTTGACAACCTTCTTACCTGTACATGGACTCAATAAAATTATTATTATATTTAACTTTTGGGTTCGAAATCGAACGGGTTTCCTTTCCTTTAAAATCGCCCTATTGGGCACCAACTTGGGAGCAACTCCAAGAAGGTATTACCTATGTCACACGAGGTGACGGATATCCAGCGCATTTATAATATAAAAGAGTACAACGTCTTGTACTCCAATTAGAAGTCATAGATCACTGTTCCATATGACTCCCCCCTTTGTTCATACTCCAGGTATATATGTTCCAGGAGTTTTGGTGCGAATCATCTTACACTTTACGTGATTTAACAGGTTTAACATTGTTATGACTCTCATGCAACATCACAGAAAGACATGCATACAAACAAGCAACCATATTCTTATCTTTGCTTTAAGGTGATTCCAAATTAACTTATGTGAGTCTTTGAATTAAACTGAATCTCCTATACCACACATGAACTGTGAGTGGCTAACATCTTACTTTCTTTTTTACCACACATTAAACTGTGAGTGGTATTATAACTTACTTTCTTCTTGACCACACATTAAATTGTGAGTGTCATTACAACTTACTTTCTTCTTGACCACACAATAAACTGTGAGTGGTATTATATGGATAAATAATTGCTCATTACTTCTATTAATCATGTGAACAAATTCACTACTACCTTTCTTGTTGATTACATATCTTATCAACTTTAAAAATTATCTTCTTCCTTTATTCATAAAACTGATGGCCAAACTATACTGATCAGAATATTCCAACTCAAGCTTATGAAAAATTTAACTATCTATTTAACATGGAATGTCATTTACATTAGAAATATGCTACTAACAACTTGTCATGCATATAAACTCATGATCCAAAACAAGCATACAAGATTCATATGAACAAGAATTTCTCAAGCATGCATTCTAAACTCCTATGTTTGCCTTTAGTACTTACGTACCTTGTAAAATAGTTGTGCTCCGCCACAACTCTAGAAGTGGACTAAATCAAAGTCTCCTACACAAGGAAAACCGAGCTAAATTAAAATTTGAACAGGCTATCGCACACCTATCAAAAGTAAACCAAACGACACTAACTAATGTAGCTAGGGTAGTAAGGATCGAATCCTCAGGGAAGCAGTTAAACTCTATTAGTTCTAAAAAGCTTAAACTGTGTAAAGAGCCTTGGTCGAGAAGTATTGACTAGCTAACTGACTATTGACTAAATACTAACTAATTACTGGAAATGACGAAGAATTAAACCAATAAACTAAGCCTAGGGTCATTCGGGTCACCAAGAACAACTAATGGATTCACTGACAAAGACCGTTCAANAATCTTGTTGACTAAATTCTACAACTACCTTAGCCAACTTCTAAATTTGGAAGCTTTGTCCAAAACATTCCTTATTTGGTCTCTATTCAATTCCATACTTCAATTTTCTTCTCTGTTACAATTCTACTTTGTTTTCGGGACTTAATTATACTTTATAAAACCTTCATAATATTTTCATGCCACTTTGGAAAAGTGAACAGCAATCTAAATTAATCAAAACTCCTTGAAAACTTCTGAAAATGACACAAATCGATCATATGATGTATTACCTTACTTACATGATCATTTTATGCTATTTACATACTTTAGAAGGCCATTTAATTAATTTATAAAATCTGGACAGCATGTTAAACATGCTTAAAACCTCTCTTTAAAACCATAAAACATACTAAAATTTATATATTTCATCATAGACTTGATGTATGATCATACTAGTGCAATTTGGGCACTTTAAACTCAACTTAACTTGTTTTTATTAAAATTTCGGATTTATTTCCAAACTTTAAAGTCATTAAAAACTTATAAAAACATCATGATTTCATGTCAAAACACTTCTACAATCTACTAACATGTTTATGAAATCAATCTAGGCTTTAGAGCAATTTTTCATATGATTAAACATGTTTCTAATATTTATTCAACTCAAATTCATGATTATAAAATTTTGACAGCTTTATAAGACAAGTCTAAAACCCTTAAAATCAATCTAAACTTAATAACAACATCATAAATTTACCCAACAATAATTTATGATCATACTATCGAAGTTTAGAACATAAAATTCATAAAAATCATAACTTTATAAATTTTTCATACCCTAATTTATAATTTCATGATCAAAAATTTAATTCATGCCTTAAAACAATTCATACTTATATCAAAACATGATTAAACACAATTATAATCATAAATTTGTAAGATTGAATCAAAAATAAAGAAGTAGAATTTTTTTTAAATTTTATTTATTTTTTTTTTTAATAAAAGGCTGAAATATACAAAAAAATTGCGGAGGAGGTCCTGCAGTGGTGGCCGGCTGGTGGCGCACGGCGGTCGGCTGACTGCTGCTGCGGCGGGGTCCAACTGGGCGCGGATCCCGAGGCTCTAAAATTTTTTTTTCTCTTCGAACTTCCGACTTTTTTTTTTCTCTCTAAACTTCTGGAAATCCTAATTGACTAGTATGATTAGTAAAATTTGGAATTTTAGGTTTTGTAGGGTATTTATAGGCCTCAAAGTAGGATTTTGGTGGGGCCCATAAACACTCCTAAGCAATTTAGGAAACCTTAAAAAAACTATTTTTAGAAGGTTTTTTTTAATTGTTTTTAATCATAAAAGTACTATTTAAGAAACTAAATAATACTTTTAACCAAAACTTTATTATTTACTATATTTTTGTTAAATTCTTTTATTTAATACCTTTATTGAACATAATTTCCAATAAAAATACAAAAATTATACGAATAAATACGCAAGTTATACGTATGATATACAATAATACTTTGTTTAAATACGTGAAAATGTGGGGTATTACAGTGGGGGTAGGTGTGAAGTGAGTCAACATCAATGGAGGAATGAAAGCAAGATGAGGAAAAAAAATTAAATTGTAATTTGTTTTTTTTTTTTTTTTAATCAGTTTTATTAATAAAAAAAATGAAAAAAATGGTATAAGGTAACCTGAAGTTCAGGTAACCTGTAAAAAGGACCATTAAAAGAAAATATGGTATATAGGTTGGAGTATTGTGATATAATGGAAAGGTGGGATTGTTATCTTTGAATTTGTAAAAGGTGGGATTATTAAAATCAATTTTTCCATTATTGTATTATTTGTTTATTGTTAAACTATGTTGTTAATTATGGATTTCTTTATGATTACTGCTTTGTTTTTCAATATGACGAGTGAGTAATATAGTTTCTAGGGTTAGGGGATCCATGAACATGATAATAAATTAGTTTAGTATTAGTTGATTAGTTCTTGTTTAGTAGTTAAACTTCTATTATTGATTGATGTTGATTGCAATTAATTGTGGCCAAATTTAGTTGTAAGTTTGGTAATTGTTGAAATGGAGGCAAAGAGGTAAGATTAGCACAATAGGACCACACAATAATATGAAAAACGAGTTTATGCGAGCGAAAATCGGTAAAGAAGTTTTGTGAGAGCTTAATGAAAGGCGTGTCGCGCACCTAACAAAAATAACCTAACTTCTCCTCCTAACTAAGTAGCTGGGCAAGTAAGGGTCGAATCGCAAGAGACTAAATGGTTCAAAGTGGTCAGTTTTGATTCTACTTTATACTAAGCAAGTAACAATTTAGAGTTGGGATTGATTAACTATTCTAACACTAAGCAAGACTAATGGAAATACAATGATTAAATTCAAGGAATAAAAACACCTAGAGTTAGGCACCACCACTAGCATAGTTGACACAAGCAATTCATACCCCAATTTAATCGAGTAATTGTTCAAGAGAAAAGGTAACCCTATGGAATACCACAAACCTCTCCCAAGTATCTATGGCTTCCTTAATTTGCAATCAAGCCTACTCTCGTGGAATCATGCAAATCAAAGACTTTAATCACAAAACCCTAACTTTCTAACAATTCATTCTTCCTACTCCCGTGGAGAATTTCATGTTCTTAATTAAAATATTCAAATTCATCAATACCCAATTCCCATTATGATAAAGACAATGAATTCATAACAATACTAATTATCCCTAATCTAGTATTGGCATAAGCAGAATCAATTAAGCATGAAACAATCAACAATTAAATTAGGGATTTTTTAGTTTTGACAAACAATGAAAGTTAAACTAGAGACTAGTAAAGCAGAGACAAGTATAGAGAGAGTGAGAGACAAGTAGAGAACACGCGATTTTAGCGAGGAAACCTTTCCTAGGCCCAATAGGAAGGAAAAAACCTCTACCACTAGGGATTTTGACTCAATTCTCTTTTTACTAACTAGGGCCAACGACTCTGTTACAATCCTAGTTAGTATGGACTTCTCTATGTACCACTCAGTACTTGTTCCCCCTGAACAAGTTCTTCTCTATTTTCTTTCTCTTTCTCTCTTGGTGGCTTGACCAGCCTTCTCTATTCTCTAATTACAACTCAGTACTTCTCTATTCTCTTTCTCGTTACAAGGGATTCACTCAAATCACTCTCCTTTCCCCGAACTCAAAATTACAGGTTCATAAAAGTGAACACAATCCTAGTACAACTGACTCTTGTACCTAGTCTTGTATGCTTCCAATGAATTGCGTAAGTCTTGGTTGAATTCTTCTGTTCTGATCTTCAGTATTTTTAGTGAAATAACAAGTAGGGTTTCTCTGATTTCCTACCTTGTTTTCACGCTTCATATCTCACCAATATCTTGGTGAATATTCTTCATATAGTGAATTTAGATCAATTCTCAATCTAAATTCACTTGCTTCTTTTCTTCAGAGATTTGTTACCATAATCTTGTGTAAATATCTTTACCAAATATCTTCAAAGACCTTTATGGTATCTTCTTAGAATATACTTTCCATATCTTTCTCAGAATATACTTTGAAGTCTTGTTGTCATATATTCTCTGAAAATACTCAAGTGTTGACATAAATCTTTCTGAATTACGTATGATTTATTTCGATACTTCCTTGAGACAACTGAACTTGAGACTAGTTCTTCTGTTGGTACAACGGCTACTAATGTATGTTTATCTTGACACAAAACAAGTAACCCATTAGTAGTTGCCAAATCAATAAAAAGAGAATAGAGAAAAGAAGATACTACTTGAATTGATGAAATTGCCAAATCAATGTTAAAAGAACCAATGTTGAGAATGTGTGCCAAAAAACTAAGGAGAACTAAATTTTTTTTCTAAAATAAATTGGTATTCAAGTATGGGAAAAAATAAGAATGAAAAACCTCTCTAAAAGCCTATTTAGATGCTAGGAATATGAAGAGTTTTCTACATCAAAGAAGAGGCCGTAACCAGAGTGTGGCATGTGATTTTAGGCCGCAACTATGGTGCTAAGTAGGCTGGTTTTTTGCTTCAAAACGCTTCAAAAACAAGTGTCCACAACTAGGTTGTGGAAATCTAAGTCATTTCCACAACCATGCTGCGGTAGATCTTCATGAGCAACCCTTTTGAAGCTCTTCACCATCATAAACGCCTTGATTTGCCCTTCTTTGATCAACATCCAATTAGCTCAACTTGCATCTCCAATAATCCTAGCAAAATCACCTAAAACCTACAAAAACAAAGCAAAATACACTCGAGAAGAACAATAGCAAAGTATAAAGCATAATAGCTTAAAAAGGTTGAAAGTATGGGAAAAACATGATGAAAACACACAAATTTAGCATAGAAATATGATTATAAAATGGTGTTATCATTTAAGTTGAGAATTAATGTTCCCTAGCTTAATGAACGTTAGTGAATTAATTGATTTCTATTTTATGAGTTTTTAATTGTTCATGGTGAACTGATTGCCCTAGGTTTTTATAATTTGAGTTTAAACTCGTATTTTCCGTTATTTTCCCTAGTTATTAGTCGATTAGCTAAGAAAATCAACAAATTAAAGGCTCATTATGCAATTTTACAGTTTAGAATTAACATAATTTAATAGCTTCCCTTAGGATTCAATCCCTACTTCCCCAGCTATCTTAGTTAGAGTTGTCGGTTTAGTTTTAAGAGGTGTGCGATAACCTATTCAAATTTTGCCGCCACTGTTGGGGAGGTAATTTTTAATTTTTTTAGTCAGGTTTGAACTGTTTTTGTTGCATTATTTTATTTTTGTTTCCGTGGCCTCAAGGAACTAATCCGTTCTTCGAGGTAGTTTCTCATATTCGTTTGGAGTTTATTTGCTTGTGTAGGTTCCTGATTTTGCATGCCTGAATGGGTTGATCCTGACCCTGAAAGATCATTACATAAGCATAATCGCAGAAAGAAGTGGAGAAAAAAGAGGTCAAACATCACCAAGCATACAGTAGCTTATTTGTCTCAATTTTGGTTTGAGTTAGATTTTACTCCATTGAATACTGAGGAAGAGAGATTTCGGGTTCTAGTGGCAATGAAAATCGCGAGGCTCCGCCACCGACAACATGATCATTGAGAGATTATTCTCACAAGTTCAACAACAGCAGGAGGTGGTTATCGGGTTCCTGATATGGAAGCTCTTAATTTTGAATTGAAGCTAGTTTTGTTGAATATGGCGGAGAAGAACCTGTTTGCGATGAAAGATCCGAATTTGCACATGACCAACTTTCTTCAATACTACAACACTATCAAGCAAACAATGTGACTCAAGACTACATTAAACGGATGATGTTCCCATCTCCATTGAAGGACAAGCCTCATACTTGGTTGAACAATCTTAAGATGGATAATATCAACAACTGGGATGAGTTAGCTCTTGCATTTGAAATGAAGTACTATCCTCCGGAGCGAACTGCAACCCTTCGAAGCAAAATCACGAATTTTAACTAGGAAGCTGATGAGACACTATATGAAGCATGGGAAAGGTTTAAGCATTTGTTGAGGTTGTGCCCACATCACGGTTTTGAGAAGTGGTTCTTGGTTCAATGATTGTATAATGGGTTAGAGAACGAAACCAGGACGTTGCTTAATTCTACTGCTAGTAGTTGATTCATGAACCAAGAGGTTAATGATGCATATGATTTGATTGAGGAAATTACGATCCAAAATTGTTGATTTGGCAATCCCATAGGGCATTCTAAGAGAAGAGGGAAGCATTGTTGATGATAAGTATGAGGGTTTGGCTTCATAGAAAAATGCAGTAAGCTAAAAGTTGGATAAGATCGGTAATACACTTTCTTCACGAATGTCAGTAGCTGCAATGGCTGCACTTTTGGGATGTAATGAGGCCTTCTGTGATTCATGTGGTTCATTCGGTCATAATGTCCAGGCATGTCATATTTCTATGATGTAAGTGTGTGCTTTTCAAGTCTATAAGAATAACCCAGTTTCCAACAATTACAATCCAGGTTGGAAGGATCATCCATACTTCTCTTACAAGAACAACAGCAATGTACAAAACCCGCAGCCATTTATGCCACATCAGTAGGTGCAACGGTTTGCACCACCACAACCACTTGGGTTCAATCGACCACCACCTCCAGCACCACTCCCAACACCACCGTAACCTAGCAATAATAAGCTCTTAGAGTTGAAGACTTTGATGATGCAAATGCAGAAGAATATGGATGCAATGTAAGCTCACAACTGGCAATTGGAGACCCAAGTTGCACAAATCGTTCAATCTTCGGCTCAGAAGGACAATTTCCTCGACAACCAACTTCTACAAATCCACCTAGAGATTATTGCAATTCTATCTCAACAAGGAATGGAGATTTAAGACCTTGAAGAAGAAGCAGTCATAGAAAAAGAGATTGAAGCTCCAAAGGAGAAGGAAGTCACTATGAAAAGAGCTTCTGCAGCCGACTTGCCCATTGACATACTGCCACCCTCTAAGGTGTTGTTACTCTTTCCGAACAAGGGTAACTAGGAGTAAAAATGATAATCACTTTCAAAATTTCTTAGAAATAATTAAAAAATTGCAAGTCACTATTCCCTTTACTATTTTGATAACTCAAATTCCTACCTACATTAAATTTTTGAAAGACATTTTTATCAGGAAACATGAGTTGAATGTGACTGAGGTCGTTCCACATACCGAGGAGTGCAGTGCTATACTTCAAAAAAAAGTCCTCACTAAAACTGAAGGATCCGGTTTGCTTTTCAATTTTTTGCAATATTGGTCATTTATTTATTGAAAAATCTTTGTGTGATATAAGGGCTAGTATTAGTGTTATGCCTCTATCTATTTGTCGGAAACTTGATATGAGAGATTTAAATGTTACTAATGTTACTTTGCAGATGGCAGATAGGACAATAAAGTTCCTTAAGGGTATTTTGGAAGATGTACTTGTTGTAGTTGGGAAATTTTTTATTCCTGTAGAATTTGTAGTGTTAGATATTCACGAGGATGCTCATATTCCAATCATACTTGGTAGAACTTTTTACACATTGCAGGTTCTGTTATTGATGTCAAAAATGGAAGCTTGACTCTTTTGATAGGATATGATAAAGTAACTGTTAACCTTAACAATGACATGAAAAACCCCATGTGAGAGCAATCATGCTATAGGATTGATGTTATGAATGAAATGTTTTGGATGACATGCCTCGATCCCTTAGTAAGGATCTTCTGGAGGTCGTTTTATGCTTGGATTTTGTTTCAGGTGATGGAGGTTTTTCAGAAGTTGATGCCATGGTACATGATTTATAAGGTGAAAAGATGACTCCAGAGGAGAGCCAGATATACCTTGAATTGCCTCAACAAGTATGTTCCGTTACCTGAAATAAAACCCCTCCACTATAATCTTAAATATGCTTTATTAGATGAGAATGAATTATATCTAGGCATAGTTAGTTCTAACCTTACCGATAGCCAACTTGAAAAATTGTTAATGTGCTTAAAATTCATAAAAAGTCTATTGGTTATACTCTTGATGACTCGACTGGTATTAGTCCTAACTTCTGTATGCATAGAATTCATTTAGAGGTAGGCCATAAACCTTGCATATAGGCACAACTCAGATTAAATCCTAACATGGATGCAGGAAGCAACGAAAAATAGGTCCTCAAACTCCTTGATGCAGGTATCATTTATGTTGTTCCCAATTCTCAATGGGTAAGTCCAATTTAGGTAGTCCCTAATAAGGGAGGAACAACTGTTGTACGTAATGAAAAGAATGAGCTAATTCCTACTAGAGTTGTTATAGGTTGGTGTATGTGCATCGAATATAGAAAATTAAATGTCCCGCCACTTAATAGGATCATTTCCCTCTCCTTTTTATTGAACAAATGTTCGAAATCTTAGCAACGAATAAATATTTATGTTATCTAGATGGCTATTTAGGTTTTTTTTCCAAATTCCACTCCATCCCGATGATAGAGAGACAACGACTTTCACATGTCCTTATGGTACTTTTGCTTATAGTAAGATGCCTTTTGGTTTGTGTAATGCTGCTACTACCTTTCATCGTTGCATGATGGCCATAGTTTCTAATTACATAGATTCTATTATGGAATTCTTCATGGATGATTTTAGTGTCAAAGGTATTGATTTTGATTCATGTTTGACTAATCTGACTAAAGTGCTTGAATGATGTGAGCAAGTGAATTTGGTTTTGAATTGGGAGGAATACCATTTTATGGCAAGGGAAGGAGTGGTTTTAGGCCACTTAGTTTATGAACGCGGTATTGAGGTAGATAAGGCTAAAAAATAGGTTATTTGACAACTGCCTCCCCCAGTGAATGTTAAAGGAGTTAAAAGTTTTTTTGAGTCATGTAGGTTTTTATTGCTGTTTTATTAAGGGTTTATCTAAAATTGCTAAACCTTTGACTTAATTATTGCTAAAAGATGCTGAATTTAAACTCATTGATAAATGTCTTGAATCCTTTAATTTGATCAAACAAGCACTATTTTCGGCACCTATTATCAAATCCCCCAAGTGGGACTTGCCTTTTGAAATAATGTGTGATGCTAGTGATTATGCAGTAGGTGCGAATTTAGGTCAAAGAAGGGATAGGGATAAGGTTTTTCATGCTATTTATTATGCTAGGAAGACTTTAGATCAGGCTCAAGTTAAGTATGCTATTACAGAATAGGAGTTGCTTGCTATAGTGTATGCTTTAGATACATTTCATGCTTATCTTATAGGTTCAAAAGTTATTATTTATACTGACCATGTAGCTCTTAAGTACTTACTTGGGAATAAAGAAGCAAAACAGAGACTCATTGGGTGGATTTTACTACTCCAAGAATTTCACTTGGAAATCCGTGATAAGAAAGGAGCAGAAAATGTGGTGGCTGATCATTTGTCTAGAATTCGGTATGATGATTGGGAGATCTCACCCCCCATTGATGACTCTTTTCCTGATGATCAACTTTTAGCTATTCTTACTAACACTCCTTGGTTTGATGATTATGCTAATTATATTGTTGGAGGTGTCTTGCCTCCTGATCTTACATATCAGTAGCATAATGGTTTTCACATGATGTTGGACGATATTTTTGGGATGACCCTAACTTGTTTTGTGAGTATGCAGATGGCTTATATCTAAGATGGGTGCCTGATTGGGAACTTTATGGTATCTTGCACCATTGCCACTATCTCCATATGGCGGCCATGCAGACCTTCTAAGACAAAAATTAAGGTACTACAATCAGGGTTCTATTGCCCTACGATATTCAAAGATGCACGAGATTTTTTTTATAGCTTGTGATTCATGCCAAAGAACATGTAATATCTCCAAAAGGCATGAGATGCCTCAAACTGGTATTTTAGAAGTTGAAATTTTTGATGTTTGGGGTATTGATTATATGGTTCCCTTCCCTTCTTCCAAGGAAATCATTACATCTTAGTTGTTGTGGATTATGTTTCTAAGTAGGTGGAAGCAATTGCTATCCCCTATTGTGACTTTAACACTGTTTTGAGATTGTTTAAGCAGGTTTTTTTTCATGGGTTCGAAGTCCCTAGAGTTGTCATCAGTGATGGAGGAATGCATTTTCATGAGAAAAGATTGGATAAGATGTTAGAAAAGTATGGTGTTTACCACATGACTGATCTGGCATATCATCCACAAAATAGTGGTCCAATGGAGGTTTCTAATAGAGAAATCAAGTCTATTATTGAGAAAACTATAGCAAAATCGAGAAAAGATTGGAGTAACAAGCTTCACGATACTCTATGGGAATATAGAACAACTTTCAAGGCTCTGATTGGCACTTCTCCATATCGGTTGGTTTAAGGAAAGGTGTGTCATCTTACAGTTAAATTAGAGTACAAGGATTATTGGGCGATAAAAGAGCTAAACATGGACACCAAGCTTGCTGGAGAAAAGCGATTACTAAACGAGTTGGATGAATTTCTATTGGGAGCTTATGATAATGCTAAAATTTATAAAGAGAAGACAAAAATATGGCACGGCAAGAGAATCATGAAGAGAGAATTCCATGTTAAAGATAAGGTGATCCTTTTCAACACAAGGTTACGGTTATTCCCTGGAAAGTTGACGTCTAGGTGGAGTAGTCCTTTCACGGTTACACATGTGAGCAAATTTGGATACGTTGAAGTTCAAAGTGACAAGGGTGAAATACTCAAAGTCAATGGTCAACGGTTGAAGCTCTACTATGAAGGCGACGTCATTATATTGGATTGGTGGAAGTCATCCAACTCGATGATCTCGAAGCACATTGATCTCTCCGTTGGCTACAGTCAAGCTAATGACCTTAAAAGAGCCCTCCTCTGGAGGCAACCCAAGCTCTCTATCCCTTTTTATTTCTTTTTGCGTGTTTTTAGGTGCTTTTGTGTGCTTTATGGTGTGTTTGTGTTTGTGTTTGTGTTTTTAGTTTAGTTTTTTAGTTTAAATTTTGAAGCCTAGCTAAGGGTCTAATTTATGCTTTAGATGAAGTAGGGTGGTTAATAGATATTTAGAGAGAAAATCGTGCTTAACTAACATTAATAATAATAATTTAGAGTTAAAGTTTTTTAAAACGAAAAAAATCAGCAAAATTGATTCACAGAAGAGCCATGCGAGTGTAGTGCCTAAAACCCCCTTCTTCCCTGCTGATGAGGGACAGTTGTATGCCTATCAAAAATAACCTGCAACTCTAACCAATGTAGACAGGGTAGTAGGGATCGTATCCACAGGGAAACAAAGTAACTCTACTAACTCTAAAAGGCTAATTTTCTGTAAGGGGCCTATGAATTGGGTTTTGACTAATGAACTAATGACTGCTAGGAAAGGAATTAAACACAATAAAATATTTCAGTAACTAAGCCTAGGACGTCGGTTCACTATAGATCAATCAATGAATTGTGTCACAATTAATTAACCAGATATTTACTTCCTGAACTAAGGCTCACTAATTCTCTCGAATCTAGTCTCCTTCCAAACTCCCCTAATGGCTCTCGCTCACTTAGACTCGTTTAGCCTATTATCCCTGTGTTTTAATTGTGGTAATCTTACCTCTCAACATCGATTTCGATAATATCAAACTAACAATTAAACCTGGCCAGAATTTAACTGAAAGCAATACTAACTGATAATAGGAATTCAAGAGCATCAACAATCAAATTAATTAATCATGAACAAAACACTAGGAATGACCCATAGATCCCCTAGCCCTAGAAAAGAAACTACTTACACATGATTGAAAACATAGAAACTAAATAAAAGATAACAAAACTATAAACATAATTAAAACTAATAAATTAACAAAGATTAATAAACTAAATCTAAAACTAGAAAGTAGGGCATAAAAGAACAAGAAAATTAAAACTAAAAACATAAACTAAAACAAAAACTAAAGCTAAACATGAATTAAAAGAATTAGAATTAAAGATTCAATAGAAACCTGAACTTTTATTGAATTGAATGATTGAATGAATTCCACAAGAAAACTTCTAGAGAGAGAAACTAACTTAGACTAGGGTTTTTGAATAATAACAATGTGTATGAAAACCTAGGGAAGAATTACATTAAGTACCAAATCAAAAGTAGGAGAAAATGAAGCAAAATCCTCGTAAGATGCATTTTGCCCGGACTTCCGGGCATGATGCGCCCTAACCAGGCACAATGCATATAGACCGGGTATGATGATTAGGGGGCCTTCGAGCTCCCGGCTTCGCTCGTAACCTCTGAAACTCGACTTCTATGCTTCCCAAAGGCTTCTAAATCATGTCCTAGCCTTCTCAAAGCTTCTCAAAGTGTTCAAGATTCCTACTAACTTGGCAAGTGCTCAAGATAATGAAAATCGACACGAAATTATCAATTCCTGCAATAAATGACAAACCGAAACAACAAGCACTAAAAGCAACCAAAGTTAGTAGAATAGGCTCAAAAGAGTCTCGTTAGAGCCAAAAACCAATTATAAAATGGGGAAAAATAATGAATATAAAATATACTTATCACATGCGCCCGCAAATAGGGGTGAAAGTAATTCGGATTAAAACCGAATACCGAACCAAACCAAACCATTTTGGAAATTTGGATCGGACTTTTTTGTAATTCTGACCGGTCTGGATTGTAAATTTTTTATTTTTCGGTTTTCGGTTTGGACTCGGACTGGACCCCTCAGTAGATCGTACACCGAACTTTAGACCGAATAGTAATAAACCTTTAAGTCCTTAATGGCCTTAAGCCTACTACTTGTTAAGTTGTTATGTCTAAAACACCAAAAGCTAGCAAAATCTTAAAATTCTCTATCATCCTTTTTCAAAGTATGTGTAGTAATTGATTTAGTAAGTTATTGGATAGTACTACAGATTATTGCTACAAATATATTAAGCAGGAATTGTTGTACAAAAAAAAATTCTTTAAAATTCGGATTGGATTGGATCCAAAATCGTAAGACCGAATTTAGGTGGATTGGACTGAAATTCAATATGGATTGGATTGGTCTCAATTTTCAAAGACGGAAAAATATGGTTTGGATTTGGATTAGGCAATAATCCAAACCATAAACCGAACTTTCACCCCTACCCGCAAATTTGGACAAAAGTTCCCCCCTGACGCAAAAATATAACCTACACCTGCAACCCTTTAGACGGGTTTGTACGCTACGCTCGCAGGGGTCACCCGTGCGAAAACGTCAGCCTTTTCTTCATTTTTTTTTCGCGTGGGGTCGTTTTTTGCCCATTTTTTTTGGCTTGTTGTTAATATCATCATCATCATCATCACCATCACCATCATCATCATTATCGTTATTATTATTATTATTATTATTATTATTATTATTATTATTATTATTATTATTATTATTATTATTATTATTATTATTATTATTATTATTATTATCGTTATCGTTATCGTTATCGTTATCGTTATCGTTATCGTTATCGTTATCATTATTATTATTATTACTCTCTCACCTAGTTTCTTTCTTCTTCTTCCCACCTCACCTTCTACTCTCAACTTTCTCCATTAAAAACTCAAAACCCCTAAACTTCAATCACTCATATCTCACTTAATACTACTTCAAGTCACTCCAATTCTTGAAAAAACATTCCTATCATCATCCTAAACAACTTCCTAAGGTCAAATTTTGAAAAAACATCAAAAATCATGTTACTTTGGTTCAAATTTTTCTGGGTTTGTTCTAGAGTTTCTTCCTCAAATTTGTTGCAATGTTTCACTCCTTTTCCATCTACTAAGGTATAAGCCTCTTTTTACCCATGTTCTATTGAATTTTATGAAGTTTTCATGGTTTTTAAAATATAGGGTTTAATTTTTACGAATTAATTGTGCTGTTTTAAACTTGTTATTTGTTGCTAATGATTGCTTAATGATGTGAATTTTCGTATGAATACAAAACTTCACAAGGATAGAAACTGAATTCACGAATCTCTAAAGGCTAGGCCACCAAAACTCACGAACTTAGGTTGATTAATTAGTCTTTGATTGAAGCTCAAGGCACCCTCAAAGCCACTAATCAATCTCACAAGAGTCTAAAGGAAAATACATGTCTGCAACATTCATAGCATCATCTGTTTTATGGCAAGGTGTAAAGTGAGCCATGTTCGAAAATCTATCTACCACAACCATGATAGAATCCTTGCTTCTTGCAGTTCTAGGTAATCCCACAATGAAATCCATGGAGACGTTTTCCCAAGGACCTCCTGGAACAGGCAATGGTGTCTAATGACCTTGATGAAAAGAAGTCTTTGACAATTGACAGATTGCACATTGAGATATGATAGCTTCAACATCAACAATCATCTTAGGCCAATAAAAGTGTTCTTTTAACATGTTTAGAGTTTTAGTAATGCCCTGCTAACCCTCCACCATGCGCCTCTCTAACAAATAATTCTCTAATTGAACACTTAGGCACACACAATTGATTACCTTTGAATAAGAACCCATCATGCATCACAAACGAGCCCATAACACCCTTGTCCATTTGTTGCAATATAGGACCAAAATTATCATCATGCTCATAGTATGTTTTGATCATGTCTAGACCAAGTAACATGCAATTCAACACAGTAATAAGAGCATACCTTCGTGAGAGAGCATCTGCAAAAACATTAGACTTGCCTTCTTTGTACTTTGATGAAAAGTGAAAAAATTGTAGGAATTCCACCCACTTGCCATGTCTAGGATTCAACTTCTGCTGGCCATTAATATGCTTCAATGATTCATGATCACAATGTAGAATGAAGTGGTGAGGTCTTAAATAATGACTCCAATGATCAAGAGCTCTAACAATTGCATAAAACTCTTTATCATAAGTAGAATAATTCAACCTTGCTCCATTCAATTTCTCACTAAACTAAGTAATAGGCCTCTTCCCTTGAACTAATACTGCTCCAATCCCCAAATTACTTGCATCAGTTTCAACTTAAAAAGGTCTTAAAAAGTCAGGCAATGCAAGAATAGGTATGTTGCATGGCTTCTCCTTAATCCTCTCAAAGGCTTTTTGCGCCTCTTTCGTCCACTCAAAAAGCTTGTCTTTTTTTTATGTATTCAGTCATAGGAGCTACAATAGATGAGAAATTCTTCACAAATCTCCTATAGAACGAAGGTAATCCATGAAAAGCACAAACCTCAGTGACATCAGTTAGAGTAGGCCAAGTTCTGATTGCTTCTACCTTTGTTTGATCTACAGAAACTCCATCTTTTGAGACCACATACCCTAAAAACGTGACACTAGGTAATGAAGTAGCACTTTTCGAGCTTCCCATAAGTTTTTGCTGTCTCAATGTTTCGAAAAAACTCCTTAGATGTTGTAGATGATCTTCATTGCTTCTACTATAAACCAAGATGTCATCTAAGTAAACAACAACAAACTTCCCAAGGTATGGCTTCAATACTTCGTTCTTAAGCCTCATGAAGGTACTAGGTACATTAGTAAAATCAAAAGGCATAACCAACCATTCATAGAGCCCTAACTTAGTCTTGAAAGCTGTTTTCCATTCATCACCTTCCTTCATGCGAATTTGATGATACCCTTTCCTGAGATCAATCTTTGTAAACACATTATAGCCATATAATTCATCAGGCAAATCATCTAACCTTGGAATTAGGAATCTATATTTTATAGTAATGTTATTGACTGCTCTTGAATCAATACACATTCTCCAAGTACTATACCATCCTTCTTAGGAACGATCAAAGTAGCAGCTACACAGGACTCATGCTTTCCCTCACTTAGCCACGTTCCATTAGCTCTTCTATTTGCCTTTGAATCTCCTTTGTTTCCTCTGGATTACATCTATAGGCTGGCTTGTTTGGAATTTGGGCCCCAGGAATAAGATCTATTTGATGGTCAATGCCCCGTATAGGTGGTAACCCTGGTGGTAGATCATCAGGAAACACATCTTCATATTCACGCAACAAAGGCTTCAAATTTTGTGGAATTGTTGAGGAACCTTCTTATACATACTTAGCCATGAGAACAAAGATTTGATTACAAGAGTTCAACTCCCTTTCCACCTCCCTAACATTCGTCAAAAAACACCCCCTTTTTATTCTCCATAGTCTCTTGTTTTTGAACCTTCATAACATTCAATGGATTCAATGCAATAGACTTGCCATTGGCGTGCTTTTTGATGACATAAACATTGGTTCTACCATATTGAACAAATCTGTCATATTTCCAAGGTCTTCCAAGTAGAATATAGCATGCATCCATAGGGCAGACATCACAAAGCACACTATCCTCAAATTGCGCAATTTTGAATGATATTAAGCTTGTTTAGTTACCTTAACATCACTAATATTGCTTAGCCAATGAAACTTGTATGGATGAGCTATGATAATTATGAGTAGGATAGTTGAGCTTTTGAATCAACAAAGTAGACGCCATATTCGTGCATCTACCACTATCAATAATAACATCACAAAGTTTACACTGAACTACACACCTTGTCATGAAGATTTTGTCTCTTTGGGTCTCTTCCAATGGCGTGGGTTTGGTTTTTAAAACCCTCCTCAACACTAAAGCTTGGCCATGTGTCTCAAGATAAACTTCCACCATATCATTACTACTCTTATCCTCTTGCTCAATGTCATATTGCTTCCCTTCTTTGATGATTACAGCTAGATATGCTTCTTCAATCTCCCTTGCCTCTCTAACTGTGATGACTCTTGAACTAGGACAATTTCGTTGCACATGTCCATATCCTTGGCACTTGAAACACTTCCTTTTATCATTAGGAATTGATGAGAATTTAGTAGGAGTAATGACCCTAGGCTTATCTCCACCTTCAACCCTAGGCTTAGTGTTTCGCGCAAACACCACCTCTTTCTCCTTCTTAGATTCGTAGCTTTTGAAGAAAGTTTTAGACTTTTTTGAGTGCCCTTTCTTATTAACTCTCAAGGCTACCTTGCAAATCTCATCAAAAGTTCAATAGGGTTGCAATTCTACCTTCTCCTTGATAGATTCATCAAGCCCTGCAACAAATCTAGCCACCTTGTGATCCTCCTTCTCTTCAACCCATATATGATGACCATCTTTTCAAACTCATTGATGAATTCTTCAACACTTTTAGAGTTTTGTTTCAAAGCATGCATCTTTAGGAAGTTATTTTGTTCATATTCATGAGGAACAAATCGTTTCCTCAATTCTTTCTTTAATTTGCGCTAAGAGGTGATCTTAGATCTACCTTCCTTCCTTCTCTTCCTTTGCAAGCCTTCATACTAAAGACAAGCATAAGATGATAGCTTCAATTTCGCCACTTTGAAGGCCTTTAGAATCATCATATTCCTTGTAAGTAAACACCCTTTCGGTTCTCCTCAACCAATCAAGAAAAACTTTAGGATCCAAACTTCCATTGAACTCAGGAACATCCAACTTCAAGTTTCTATCATCATCCCTAGATTTGTCTCGTATTTTGTGCCTTTTTCTATCATCTTCATCACTTGAACTAGAGTTTATGATTCTTCTAGGTTTTTGTGTGCCTCTAGTTGAATCATCATCACTAGAACTTGAACTAGCCTCATCAAGATTGTTGGATTTCTTTGCGCTTTTGGACTTGTTTCCCACGAATTGCATAAGTTCCTCCAACATGTTGTGCAACTCTTTGATATCATTGTCCCTTTGAACGTCTCTATATTGCTCATAAGGAATTCCTTGCTTGTTGTTTATAGATTGTTCGTCTGCCATAGCTACTTTTGCTGGAGTATAAATCGTTTTAACCACACAACGAGAGCACCAAAGTTGATGTAAATTTTCGTATGAATACAAAACTTCACAAGGATAGAAACTAAATTCACAAATCTCTAAAGGCTAGGCCATCAAAACTCACGAATTTAGGTTGATTAATTAGTCTTTTATTAAAGATCAAGGCACCCTCAAAGCCACTAATCAATCTCACAAGAGTCTAAAGGAAATATCCACCAACTCAAATTTCGGTAATTTTTGTTTTCTAAGTAAACAAAACAAAACTTTTATTGAATATCCAAATCTGAATTTTACGAAATAATGTTGAGATTATTTATAACCATAATCTTCAACAAAATCCTTACAAAACAAACTAAAAACACATGCACAAAATTAATTAATATCATGCCCTAAGTGACTCAACTATAACTCACAAGATAAGATTGCCACATCAGCACTACATGTCGTTCTCATCTTGCTAACAAACTCTAACAAACTAAATCTAGTTAACAAAATATACTAAGAAACTTTCTAATGACTTGATAAACAAGATAATCATCAAATTACAACCAGATTTACACAAAAATTCAATCTACCCAAATCCTAACAAAATCGCCCAAAAAAACGCCACACAAGCAAGCTCCATATTTGCGCAATTTTCCAAGATTTGCTTCAAATCTTCAAGAAAACTTTCAAGATTCAATCTTTTAATCAAGAAACCTTCAAGAAGTCATTTTCCGTGTGTTTAAGGCTGTAAATGAAGATTAAGATCCACCAAGAAATGGAAGACTCGATACCTAAAATGAGAAAAACCCTATCAAGTGAAATGGGATAAAAACTTATAGGCAAAACCAACTTATTCCTATTGTCAACCATCTTTCCTTGATTCGCGTGCCCCACCTAGGTATGTGTGGACATGCACACTCAAATCCCAACCCTAGATGTACCCATTAGACTTGAGTCTCCATAAGCAATCAATTCCCCCATGGTTGCACCTTTATTAGCAGCTTCAATCAAACCTTTGAAGTTGTGATTAATATTTGTATCACTTAATTAGTTTTTTTTTTACCTTCAAAATTTAGTTTAAGATTGCAATTTTGATTATTTTGTGGATTTTTGTGACTAATTTTGATTAATTAGCTTGAAGTTATGCTTTAAAATGGTTTTGGATGAGCTAAATTAACTTAACAATTTTATTATATTGTTGATACTTGATTCTAGTTTTGTCCTCCTTAGTTAGTAGCTTAATTCTGTGCTCTGATATGGTTATGTGATTTGAATTTTGCTACTACTATAAGCTAATTATTGAGTGGTTTGTCATAATACTTTAGATGCTTTGAAACGGTTGAGTTGGTGTGCTCGTTAATACTCTTTTTTTTTTTTTGAAAGGATCTTTAATGTTCTTAGGATTGGTAGTATCAACAGTTTTTGGAGATTTTGATGGAGGTTGAAATAGTTGGTAGAAGTGGTTTTGATTGCTAATATTGGAGTTAGGAAGTTACCTTGGATGTTTATAACGTTTCATTTCTGTGAACTGGTTTGTAGTTGGAAGTTGAATGTGGTTTGTGCCATAGTGGACAATTGTAGTTCTCATGGGGTTAATTGAAGAAATGGCGAAATTTTTGTTCAAATTTGTTTGTGATTTTGTTATTTGGTTACTATAATTCTATGTATTCTTAAGAGACCATGAGCCTTGCATTTTTAGTGTTTAATTGCAATATTTGTTTATGTTTCCACTTCTTTGTCTTAACTTTAATGATGATGCCTTTAAGTCATGAAAATGAGATTGTAATCTTTGTCTTTTTCTGTGGATATGTTTTGTAGGAAAATAAAGAAGACCATGGGAAAGCTCTTTGGCAGGCGCTCTAAGAAGTCCCAAAATACAGGAGAATCTTCTACGGCTTCAAGGGGGAACCAAGCTTCCTCCAATAAACCGGCACCACCTAACTGTCAAGAACGACAAAGGAAGATGGAAAGGCTCTCCAAGACCTGGGGCTTTGAGGGTCCATGTGCCCTTTTTACGGACATTGAATGCCTTTAGTTTGTTTACATAGTGTGACTATGATTGGCTTAGTTAGTGAGTCTAGAAGCTCAAACCCAATTAGAGAAGTTACCACTGTGCTCTTTTCAGGAGCTCACGGAACCCCATTATGTCTAGTCCGAACGCAAATTGACGCTAAGGATAAGAAGGTCACATATCTTTGGATTCGGGGATGAGGGTAAGGACAAAGCAGTTCACAATGTCCCCCTGCGTATAACGGCCTATATTTGGTCTCACATGTAAGTTCGCTATTATAATATTGAATTATAGCATAGACATTTTCCTTTTAATCCTAAAAACACAGAAATATTGCTAGGCGGGTTGGATAAATGCACATATATATTTTTAAATAATCGTGCGAGGGTGATCACTTTAAGAAATACTCAATATTCAAGGTACCTAAGCCAATTTGTCTAATGATTTACCTTTACTTTAGTGAGAACATTATTTTAGGTCTTACAATTAGACATGAATTCTATATGATTCAAATCATAAAACATTTAGCATTCATAATCACATAAAACAACCTTAAACATGGTCTCTACTTAAGATTGATTAAAAGACAAGCCATAATTAGTTCAATATTGCATGAAATCAGTTAAGCATGTCAAATTTATAATAAAGCAATTAAAACAAACTAACTCAATTTGAAGAATTGAAGATGAAGATGTTGATGATGTCGGCCACTTTTGAAATACCTTGCGTGCGGCGTTCAAAACAACGTTCCTGTTTGAATGCTTGAAGAAGAACATATTTTAATAATATTTACAATTATAATGTGTTTAGGCGAATTAATGATGCTGAATTGTGTTTAGGGTTGGCTGAGAAATCATTTTGTGTAGAGAGAGAAAGAAGACGGAGAAAGAGAGGTGTGGCACGAATTACAAGAGAACGCATGCAATTCGAGAATGTCAAGATGTGTCGAATGGTCAAAAAGGGTCACAATTTATGATTGTTAAAGAAGGAAAATCGAGCATAGGAGCACCCAGCGAGCGCTTGGTCACTCAAGCTAAGCGCTGGAGCGCTTGTCGAGAGCTTGGGCGTTCGTGCTAAGCTCTTGAGAGCTTCTTGAGCGCTTGAGCGCTCGCGCTCCCGACTTTTTGGAGTTTTTGATCGTTTCCAATATTTCAATATTCGATCTCCACGAGCATCTAAGCGCCCATTTGGGCATTCGTATGCTCGCGAGGTAGAATTTCTAAACTTCCATATTTCTGATATTTACTTCCATTTTCCAAAAACTACTTCCATATTCCACTTTATACGCTTCCATAAACCTAAAGTTACCTTATTTTGTACAAATCCTTCAAGGATATTCTAGAAGTTTCATCGTACTTTGCCATGTCTGTGAGCTTAATTTATTTTCTACGTTTTTGAAATAAAAAAATAATAGTAAAAAAAATAAATTTAAAATCGAAGAAAGTAATTTAAGTGCATTTCGGCAATCAGAACTTATCATTGGCTATTCCGATAATGATTCGGGGGCATTGCCCCACTAGACCCCTTAACTAGGGCGCTTCAGCCCTGGACTCTGACTTGCTGACCGGGTAGCGAGACCTCCACCGTCTAACCGAGTAGCAAGACCCCCGTATAGATTGTGGGATAGGGTCAAAATAGGTGAACGAATAACTTTGGAAAAGATTGGGCATTCTTTTCAAGTAATCAATATTAGACATTGGACCTATTGTGGCGTGGTACACTTTAATCATCGACCTTTTAGGTGGGACTAAATGCTGGTATCTACACTAAGCGAACCATTCGGTCCACCAAATTCTTTCAAAAGGAGACTTGTGATAGGATGGGCACGACCGACCAACTCATAAGAATGGCTTATCAGATTGGATGGGAAAATTGGCTCAATGCAACTATGACGGGCCTATATGATAGAACTCAACATATGCCACACACATATTGGGAGCTCACTCTTGAGTTCCTCTCGAGCTACTACTTCAAGGTTACCTAGGAGACTACTTCAGCTTGTAGGAAGGGGGAAATAAGCTTTACTATCCTCGGCCAATACTATGAGATAGATGTGGAAGAATTAAATAGAAGGTTCCTTTGGAATACTAACAATGGAGTAACTTCCAATGTTGAGGAAGGTTGGAGCCCGTACTTGGAGAGTGCATAATGATGGCTCTTCTCCTTATACCTCCACTACTGCCAAGGCTTCGGAGGTCCAACATCCGGCCTTCTGTTACTTCCTACCTTACATAGTTTATTGCCTCTACTCTAGAGGTAATCTTGGTCGGGTTTATCCCGATGAGATTAGATTCTTATGGATGGTCACTGAGGGATATGTAACGTAACCCTTGCATTACAACTTTGTGTTCTTTCTAGCTTGTCAATTTGCGAAATTGCTAATAATATTAATAACATCGGCACTATTTACATAGGGGGTATGATTACATGGTGGGCCTACTCTTTAGGCCATGTTGAGGATATTTATCAGCTCCACCCTATAGAGGAGAACCCGTACTTGGATATCGATGCCCTTCGAGTTGCTAACTTCCTTCGCCATTATCAGCGGGGGCACCAAGAGAGGCTTTTTGTTGTGTTAGGGAATTATCATGGTGTTACCTGCCAAATTCTTATGTGAGTCTCACCTAATAGGAGAACCTTGATGGCCAAAACCCATGGCGGATCCCTCCTGACAACTTCCCGTTGAATGAACGGGCCAATTCTGAGAAGAGAACGGTCTAGATGGTCAACCTGGTGCAATAAGCTGGGGCTTAAGCTCAACCTCAGCAACAGAATGCTCCACCAGGATGAGACCCTCCTCAACATAGCTATGCTAGCCACTCCTCCTCCTCCTTGTTTTACATGTCTCAACTCATGAACCGCTTAGATGATATGAAATTTAACCACCAGTATTGGTTTGATAGAGTGCACCACACCTTAAGGGGAATTCGTACTGATGTTGATTACTTGTAACGAGTCCAATGGAGGGAACATATGAGTAATGTAGAAGTCAGGACGGTCCAAGGTTTCCCTAACCATCCAAACTGGGCACCCACCTATGATCCTACTTTCGATCCCACTTCTTACCCTTTCCATTCCTTCTATGACCAATATTATCCTCCATACTGGGGTCCTGGTCAACATAGAGCTCGGCTTCTTCTCTCCTCATTCATTCTTCATGCTTATGTGTCCTGGAACAGGACAATGTCCAATTTGAGGGGAGAGTTCACTTTCTTTGTATATATGTAATTAGTTCTTTTATGCTTTGAAAAAAAATCAAAAAAAGAAATCAAAAAAAAATAAAAGAAGTCAAAAACAAATCGAAGAAAGTGTAGTGTTTAGTTTAGACTTTTCCTTTAACCTATTTCTTTGGAGTTTTGTTTGTTTTTCCTTTTTAGATTTCAAGCGGGATTGACTCTTGCTTGGAGTTGGATTTTGGTTTGGTTAGATTGTTCTAACTCTTCGTTTTCTTTTATTTTGGTGTGTTTTTAAGTAGTTCTCCTTAGTTTTCTAGCATTTTTGTTTACTGCTTTCGTAGATTAATTTTATTGCTTTCTTAGGATTGTTGCATGGTTTATACAACTCATTAGGAGTAGGAGTTTGCATGTGACAAAAAAAAATGTACTGCTTTTTGAGGATTAGTTCTAGAGAGAATGACCGATTAAATGGTAATTCTTGTCCCGGCTTGAATTTATTTTGGAAAAATTGACTATTCTTACCCCATGTGCTATTTTTCAAAATTTTATGACTCTTGACTGCGGATGAAATTCATATGTGTGATTTTCTTTCCATGATTTGTTCCTTTATTGTTGGAATTCCTTGTACCAGTCAACTCTTTCAACCTTGCTTGGATCTTGGACTTGAACTGTGTTAACGGGAGGATTTGAGCCACTTTTGTTTATATTGTTATACAGTATTTTCTTTCATGTGTGCTTAGTTCCTAATGCAATTATGGTTTTGAGTTTGACATTGGATTATAGTAGCTTTAGTTATGGTTTTGTGCATGTTGCGGATGATAAAAGGCTTTCGTTTCTTTTAGTAGCCTCCAGATTTTCATATTTTAGGCATTCCATCATATATTTTTCCCTTGATCCTATGTTTTGAGATTTTTATCCTTCATTTGTATTTTTAGCTAAATTACAACCCTGTTTTGGCCATGCTTCATTGTTTATTATTTATGCCCAAGCTAGGCTTGGGGGATTGTTGAATTGGTTGTGGTGTTGTGATGCATTTGATGGTGTTATTATTGGAGACTTGTTGGTGAATAATTGTTGGAATTGTTGTTTAGTGAGGTTTAATGAACGGGTTTCACATTAAGGCTCTGCATACCGATGTCTTGGCTATTGCAATTCATTAGAGAAATTAAAGTTTATGTCTTATATGGAGCCCAGTTATGTATGTGTGATGACTTTGTCTATTGTTATCCTATTTAGCAAAGGCTAGTTATTAAGAGTCGTGGACCTAGGGCTTTGAATAACATAAAAGTAAAGAGAAAAAAAAGGAAAAGAATGATGTTAATGGTGAAAATAAAAATTCAAAACTCAAAAGAAGTAAAGAAAAGAAAGTAAAGTTTGTGAGTGGTTGGATGTTTTGTTGATTTATGAGTATTATCGTGTTGATGTGAATTGAAAAGGTTTGGTTTTGTTGGAATTGGTTTTTGGAGAAAGTTATTGACATACTTTGGAGTTGTTGGCGATTTTCTTCGGTTTTTTATGTGCGTATACCCTGCATTCCAACAAATTATCCCAAAAATATCCTACCCATCCTCTGCATGAGCCACACTTGCATGAGGTGTGTGATATGTGGGACTTGGTCTCTCAAATACGCATTTAAACACATTATTGCATTTGCATCCCTTCTTTGGTTGGGAGGTGAGGGTTAGAGCCTCATTGATATAAATTCATCATTAAATGTATGGAGTGACAACATGTGAGCTATTCTAGTCATCGACCCATTAAACTTGCTTGGATGGTTTTGTTTAACTCGTATTTAGAAAGGATGGTAAATGGGTGCTTGATTGGTTGGCCTTGATCCATGTGTACTCGGATGTTCTTTTGAGTTATAATGGCTACTTTGTTTTAAGGGGTGTAGTCGGATGTTCTTTTGAGTTATAATGGCTACTTTGTTTTAAGGGGTGTAGTCGGTTTATGTCTTTGCTCGAAACGAGCAAAGGTTCGGTTAGGGAGAATTTGATATATATACATGTTTTATTTTTATTTTTTTCTTTAATTTTAGCTTATTTCGTGCTTAATAAATGAATTTCTAGCTTCATTTCAGTTTAAATAGTGTTCCTTCGTGATATCTTGTGATATGGATGAGTTTAAACGGTTTTAATTGGTTTTTAGTGCTTTTTACGTTATTTTTTTTCATCTAATGGTTATTACGCGCAGTTTTCAATTTGTTTCATTTGTTTTATGTGCGCAAATTTAGAGTTATGAAGTCAACGGGAGCTTAAATAAGACAATACGGGCTTGTATTGGGATGCATACCAAGGAACGAGAAGCTACAAACATTAATCAAAAGGAATCAAGCATCAAAGTTAAGAAATCGTTAAAAAGCTACTTCAAAGGCTTTTTGACTAAGATATAACAAATAAGTTGTGGATTATGTGGACTAGCATTCATTTAATTTTGTTATTTAGTTTGTTCATGTTAATTAATTCAAATTTTTAATTAGTTGATGATTATTGTATTGTTTCTTTATAGTTTAACTATGTTGTTAATTATGAATTTCTTTATGATTATTGCTTTGTATTTCAATATCATGAGTGAGTAATTTAGTTTCTAGGGTTAGGGGATCCAAGAACATGTTAATAAATTAGTTTAGTATCAGTTGATTAGTTCTTGATTAGTAATTAAATTTCTATTATCGATTTCTATTGATTGCAATTAAATTGTGGTCGTATTTAGCTGTAAATTTGGTAATCGTTGAAATTGAGGCCAAGTGGTAAGATTACCACAACAAGACCACCTAATAATAGCCAAAACGAGTTTTTACTAGCGAGAGCCGGTAAAGGAGTTTTGAGGGAGCTTAAGTTCGAGAGAATTAGTGTGCTCTAGTTTAATCAACGTTAGTGAATTAAATATTTCTATTTTATGACTTTTGTTAATTTTTCATGGTGAATCGATTGCCCCTTGTTTTCATAATTTGAGTTTAAATTCGTATTTTCCGTTATTTTCCCTAGTTATTATTCGATTAGTTAAAAAAAATCAACAAAGGCCCAATAAGCAATTTTTACTTTTAGAACTAATAGCTTTAATGGCTTCCCTAAGGATTCGATCCCTACTTCTCTTGCTATATTAGTTAGAGTTGTTGGCTTACTTTTGAGAGTGTGTGATAGCCTGTTCATTTGTTTTATTTCAATCTCAAGCCATTATTATTCCATATTTCATGAAATAAAAAAAAATAGAAAAATAGGTGATAGAGAGAATTTAGAGATCTAACTTGGATGGAACCGAAATAATGATAATAATAAGAATAAGAGAATAATAATAATAATAATAATAATAATAATAATAATAATAATAATAATAATAATAATAATAATAATAATAATAATAATAAGATACCTTGCATGCGTTCTGTCAATTACAATCCTTTATGCAAACTTGAGAACACCAAGATTATCCAAATATTGTGGGAATGATGTAGAAAAAATGTGTGTGTATGTGTTTGTGTTTAGGTGTTTGTGTTTATGTATTTAGGCTAGGTGATTCAGGTGGCCATTGATGATTTAGGTGAGATAATTTGAGTGTTGATTAAACAGAGATTCGCTACGATTTATGAGAAATTGAAAGAAGGAAAGAAGATTGTATGTGTAAATGGTGGTTGATAGGTGTAATTTTTATATGCTTTTCATCCCCATTCCCTGACTATTTTTGGCTTTTAGTCGGATCATTTGAGCTAATTCTACTAATGTTTGTCTTTGTTTAGTGTAATTGGAAGTTGTGTAACAGGGTTCGCTCATTTTACACCATTTTCTTTAATTTATCAAGGATTTAACAATGTTAGGATAAACCAAGATCGTGAGTATAAAGTTTGAGGAAGTTAGGACATACTTGAGAGTATCTTGGGTCCTTTTGAAGGCCTAATGATCAATTATATAAAGTAAAAAAGGCATATCTTGAAGTTAAAGCGAGGAATTAGCCAAAGGCAATTCGCCATTACAGAGTGCAGTCCGCCCGATGGGGTGCAAATTGCCTATGTCCAACGGGCAGTTTGCACAAACAGCCTTTTTTTACTTTTTTGGGGATTTTTAGGACGTATATTTACTCCTCTTGTTTTAGGTCTAATTTACATTAGATACCTTACCTTTTAGAATAGTTTCCTAAGGTTTTCTCAATCAAATTTTTTTGTTGATTGCATCAATTCACTTAATCAATATTCTCGGTTTTATTTCAATTCTCTATTTTAGTTCATGCAATTAATCATTAGGGTTAATTTATTTACTTTCAATCGTGTTTTCTCTAGGATTTTATTGTTGTCGTTATTACAATTATACTCGAGTAGTTCTAGGGCATGGGGGATCCATGAACCATCCCAATGAAATTGTTTGGTGGTTGACCGATTCGTTCATGCAATTTCTAAATTCCTGTCGTCATTTTATTTTGCTTTTAATTGAATACTGCTCAGGTTTAATTGTATGTTTGATATTGTCAAATATGCAGAGAGGTAAAAATACCGCAATAGTTCACATTTAGAATAGGCAACACGAGTCTAGGCAAGAGCGAGAGTTGATAAATGAGTTTTGAGGGAGTTTAGATTCAAGAGAATTAATGAGCCCTAATTTAGAGGATTCATGTATCATTTTAATTGATTGTTATTTAGAATTGTTGTCAGTTCATGGTGAACCGTCATCTTAGGTTTAGTATAATTTGGCGGTCTCGTGTTAATTTTGTTTTGGTTTCATAATATAATGTCATAATCCCAAATCCAATTGAAAATACCCTTTATAACAATTTAACTTTTTAGAAATAAATTCAAAGCCTGCTTTCCTAGCTATATTTTTTGGAGTCATAAGTTTTATTTCTGTTAGGTATGTGATTAGTCTTTCAGTGGTCGAGGATGATAGAAGATGATAGTAGATGGTGTGTGAAAGTTAAACGAGGGGTATTTATAGGAGAAAAAAGTGGAGGTTGGTGCTATAAGCACGTGCGCAAGGGTTGCATGAGCATGTGCGCATGGCATAGGAAATCCTAGCTTTTGCAAAATTTCCTCTCTTCTTGCCTTAGGACACTTGTGTGGCTTATGTGCTTCCACATTTAGACGTCCTTAGCTTTGGATGATGATTCACCGAGTTTTTAGAACCTCCTTCCTTAGCCTCCACAGGATATGACCTTTTGTGTGTCGCACGACCTTTTCGCTTTGTAGAAGCTAATTTCGAGCTCTAGAAATTCATGGAAAATTGTTAGAAAAATATGGGAAACATCCTAGTCTTTTAGAATCTTTTTTGGTGTTTTTTTTTTTTGGAATTTTTGGGGTTCTATGGAATATAGTTGGACTGTCGAAATAATCAATTTTAAATTCAGAAAAATTATTTAGGATCTTGTCCCCCATCACCCTGCCCGAGCATTTTACCCCTAGACTCCAACTCACTGACTAGTCAACGAGACCCTTGTAATGGTCTACAAAGTGGGGCACAAATAGGTGGACGACATGCCTTTGAGACTTAACAATTGAGTGGTCTTCAGGGTAAGCTTCAATTAGGATTAGATTTGTTGCGACGTGGTATATGATAATCATTAGCCTATAGGTGGGGACAAATGTAGGTGTCAACTGATAGCGTCATAGGTGTATTATGATATGCACTCGTAAAGCCACCTTATGCAAGATGCGCTATTAATAACAAAAGGTGCGCTCATAATATATATTTTTTTTACATTAATTTTTGTTTGTTACAAAAATATGTCGTTTGCCATAGCTCAACTTTTAGCAGAATTAATAACAAAGCACTCTACCACCTCGATTGGTTCAAAAATTTTCTTCATGGACAATCAAAATTCCTATGAAGTTTATTTTAAACTTGGTTTGATTGACAAAAAAAAAAGTACAAATGTCTGTTACGCAGTTATAATTTCATAGGATGTTGGCTTCCCACACAATATGAGAAAATAATTTACCATATCTCCCATTGGTTAATGGGTTATTTGGGACATTCAATTTCTCAAATTGCAAACCAAACCAGTTTAAGTAATTCCTATAAATTATTGAATGAGCTATTGACATTTCCCATGTATTATAAGATACTAAGGTCATGTTCTCCTCAACTTATTTTTGCTGATCTGAACTTATTTTTGCTTATCTGAACTTATTTTTACTTATATGAACTTATTTTTGCTGAAACCATTAACAATTTATTAAGGATTGAAACTGATTGTTGCTGAACTGAACTTATTTTTGCTGAACTAAACTTATTTTTGCTAAAAATAAGGAAAAATAAGAAGAGTAAAACAAGGCCTAAGAGATAACTTCTAGGGTCAAGCCAGGTGGTGCTCACATATTGTTCAACATCTTGGCTAGCTTTGACAAAGGTTGGGGACAAGGCTCCAAAACATATTCATAGGTCGTGCCTTTATAGAACAACATGAAGTTATAAACCACAACCCACCTCCATCCTTATGTATTCTACACCAAAAAGCATGAGACAGAAGGGAAGCTAGAGCACAAAATACAAGCTACAACCTTTTTTTTTTTTTTTTTGACAAGAAGCTACAATCAACTTTTAATTTTTAAACCATCACATTGTCTAACTACCCCAGGACCACCTAACAGAGATCAAAGATCCCTACTCTATATAATCTGCAAATTTAAATGAGAATCTAAGCAGCGATAATTAAGGGCAATACAAGTCCCGTTGACAGGAGAGACAAGATTACCAACCAGGTTAGCTGCATTCTTCCAACCTGGATATCACCCACTTCCATTACACTCCACCTAATGCACCCTTTAAAGTAGGACACTCCCAATTATAACATTTTACAATTTTTAGTAACTAAATGTACGCTGCATTAAAGATACGAATAAGTCATAAATAAAAGATTGAAATGTGAGATGATGCACTTTGCTAGTAAGACCTTTAGCAACTTTACACAATTACACTATAAAATCAATACGTCATCATAGCCAAATGGGACTTCTACCTCATGACCCAGTCTCAACAAGTTACGTATCTCAAAGTTGGATTAATAAGACTAAAGATTACATCAGAGTGCAAAATTACACCGCTTGATGACATTGAAAAAAAAAAAGTACATCAAATGAAGGATAAACATATTCATGCCTACAATATTCACAATAGATAAGGTGATTATTAAGCATCCACAAACTCAAAAGCTCTAACAACTTCCATCTACTTGCATGTGTGCATTTCTGATAAGCATATGGCTTCAAAGGTGCCACAAGTCCGTTCTTTTTACAAAGGAGTTCAGTTAATTGCGCCTCTGTGATATAGTTTAGCAATGCAGCCTCAAAAGGGCAAGTGTGCACCCTTGCTCGGTCATGCAAACAAAATTGTATTTCCTGTCTCCAGAAACCCTTATTTCCTTTGTCACAACATGCCTCCCTGAAAAGACCACAAATCATTGCTTGTTAAGAATAATAACGTTTACAATTTTATTATATGTAAATTAACAATCCAGCAGAAAGCATCAATACTGAAAAATGAAGGTATTTTAACTATAAGAAATTTAAAAGTAGCATCAAAATGCAAATAGAATCAAAAGACCTAAAGAATAAACCTACTTACAGCCCTAATGTTCAAGTGGTAAATGTTCCGCAACTATCTTTTAAGCAACAAAAGACTAATTGACTAAGCCTTCGAAGTATGTTCTCCGATAAGTTTTTACATATTCGCAAATACACATAATTTTGTCACAGCAAGAAATAAATGAAGGGGGTACAATTCCATCAGCCTATAAAAAAAGTTGCTTGCAAAAGTATAATTCATAATTTCATACATGTCACAGTAACAAAATTCCCAACTCTAAGGGACTTCAATATATCAGAAGTCCCATATTGATAATCACTAAACCAAGCAAAGAACATAATCACTCGATACCCCATGAACAACTCTCTGTCAGCTGTCGTTAGTCACAATGCCTTAAAACTTACATACGGAACAATTTCAGATGCAAAATGTCGACCAAATATGAAAAGGTGCAATTCCCAATCTCAAAGGCATCTTCAAAATAATAAGTAAAGTAAGCACATTTTAAAGGTCTATCACACACTTTCCACAAAAGCATCAGACTTGTAATAAAGGGCCAATGTAATATTAATTCACACGACTTCAGAAGTTAGTAGCAGAGGACAAATAGGTGAAACAATAAATAAATATCAGTTAAATACCCATTACAAAGTTTCATGCTCAAAATTCAGGACTGCTTAGCTACATAAATCGTAAACCAAACAACAAAATACTGAGTACTATGGAATATAAACAAGATGCAATACACTTGTGCACCAATAAACAAAGATAACAAACGATAAGCAAATAAGATAACCCGGAAAAAAAATGTATACCTCCACCACCTTCTTAAAAAGAGTTCATCTCAAGACAATAGGTCCGTCTTTTGATGAGCATCTTAGCGGCTGTCCCATAGGGCTCTTCAAAAGCAGTGGAAACCCAGGACAAGTCCGATATCTCCTTCTTAACACTCACTCCAGACTGCTCACTAGGTCGAATAGCAACCAATGTCGCCCCCTTTAATACAGCTCCATCAGGCAACTCCAAATGTGGTGCGTACCACAACCTCATATTCAAAGCAGGCACAAGAGTCCTCTTTGAAGCAGATGAAGCGGACAATGGCTTCACTCTCAACTCCTCCAACTGATCTCTATTCATACAAAGCACCCCTTGACCATCAAAATCCGTCAAGACAAGACTATCCAAAGTTTGATGCTCGGCAATTATAGGTTGCAATAGATAGTGTCGAGCCGATGCTGCAATCAATGAACTAATCGTCCAAACTACCCTCAATTTCAGACCTCCATTAGTGTAAAATGACTCGGGTATACTCCCATTATCATCATTAATAACCCCATTATTATTATTACTATTACTAGTCGCATTGATTTGGTCAACACTCCCTCCATTTTCATTCAACTGAGTAGCCTTAAAATTGGGAATAACCGACGAAGCACCAAGAATAACACAATTATCCAAAGTAGACCCAAAATCAGCTCTCCACTTAAGCAAAACACCATCATCAATCCCCAACTCGCCGCTTGGCAACTCGATCCGTAGAACCCGAATCTCATTAAAACTCTTCAACACCTGTGTCGGAGAGTGGTGAGTAACACCGCCTTGTTCTCCATCTTCATCCTCACCTCCATTCCCAACCAACAACGCAGACGAAGCTGAAGACGAAGACGAAGACGCTGCTGCAGCCGACAAAGCCGGGCCAGCTCCAAGCCCAGCACCAGGCCCAGATCGTTTAGGACCCAACAACTGACCCAAAGCTTGAATAGGCTTAAATATATTACCAAAAATTAAACGAAACAAATTAGCGAAAGGAGACCGAGACTTATCTGCAGATGAAGCCGACGACGATGGATCATCATCGGATATAACGCAATCAACTCGAACCACCACATGCTCAACTTGTGGGACCAATGATTGGAAACGTCTCGAAACAACGCAGCAACGACCAAGTGCTTTAACATCACCGATCTTGTTGAAAACGAGCAACAGAAGAGAATCTGGTAATCTATCGAATTGATCAACACAATCATTGTTGCAACAACAATAATCATCGTCACAACAACAACAACAATCACTATCATTACTGTTGTTGTAATTATCAGAGCAAAGTGGTTCTGGTTCAGGATAGATTCTAGCAGTCATCAGATCTGACCTAAAAGTAGACATTAGAGAGGGGGATTGATTGAAATTAGGAAACCCTAGGAGAGAGAAGATGGAGAGTGGAATAGATCTGAGGAAGGGGGGAAAGTGAGGAGAGTGAAGAAGAAGAAGGAAGAGAGAGAAAGAATGATGTAGAAGAGGTAGAGAGAGAAAGGAATGGTAGGAGAAAATAGATCCACGAGTATGAGTATGATGACATAGAGGAGGAAAATGAGGAGAATGAGAATGAGACAAGCGAGGGGGTAGATGAGAAAAAAGGAAAGTGGGGGATGATATTATGTTATGCGCGTTTAAGTTGAGGATGAGGGAGACAGACTCACAACTCACGGATCATCTCTATTGACT
This sequence comes from Suaeda aralocaspica, assembly GCA_016808085.1. Classification (NCBI taxonomy): domain Eukaryota; kingdom Viridiplantae; phylum Streptophyta; class Magnoliopsida; order Caryophyllales; family Amaranthaceae; genus Suaeda; species Suaeda aralocaspica. The sequence continues at coordinate 104,023 of PYUH01000619.1, read as the reverse complement.
CATCCTTCTTTTCCTTTTTCATTTTTTTGATACGGAAAAAAATTAATCTACTTCCTCGTAATTCTGTTTATTTATTTATTTTTGCTTATTTAACCATTTACCTGTAAACCATTGCAAAATATATTATAATAATGTTTTAGTAATGTATTATGTGTTCATGAATTTTCAAATACATTCACAATCTACACTTATTTTGCTAAATTTACTATAGTTACTTCCAAAACTCAAAAGATGGAATTTGATTATCTATTAATTATATTAGTTTGAATCAATTAACCATATTAAAAATGTTACATTTACCCTCAACTACCCTTCTCCTCTACAGGGCCGGTCTAGTCATGTGCGAGGTGGGCCACCACACAGGGCCCCGGAATTGTATATATACAAACTAAAGTAGTTTGTATCATGAAAAACTATAGTGGACTAATAGTCAAGGTAAGAAATTCTAACTAATATGACTCGAGTTCAAATCTTGCTAGCATTAATATTTATTCATTAATTTTTTAAATATTTGAGATTGTCTTTAATTACTTTATAATATGTGAGATTGTGAGAATTCCTACAGTGTACAAGTTTCCATAACATGTAATACTTTCTTTTTTGTAATTTTAAGAAATTTTTGATAATAATTTATGTTAGACAATATGTTACACTTCGTAGTATTAAATTATCCAAAAGTATATTAATTTTTTGTGCTAAGTTTCTGTTATGGTCGATTTCCTCTGACTAGACTCGACCCCAGACGAATCAGTAACCGTTAGTCCGAGATTCATGGAGACCGTTGAGCCGTTCAAATTAATTCTTCACCAGATTCAGGGGGTTGAACAAGTCTACTGGGAAGGTACATTGAACCTAGACAGAGATTAGCTTTCGTGGAGAGAAAGAAGGAAACTACTCTCCTATTTTTTAGGAGATACGGTTATTTACCTAAGAAGACCGTTGAAGATACTTTTTAGGTCTCAATGCTATAAATTCAGCTCGCTATTCAGTCCAAAGACACAACGACAGCTCACTGTAAAATACTCTTAAGCAAAATCACTCTCACATTGTACTCTAAGCAAAGTTCATCCTACGTTCATCATAGTGAAACGGTGGAATTACTCCCACCCGCAGTTTTTCCCACTTTGGGTTTTCTGCGTCATCAAAATATTGTGTCTTGTCTACTTTGATTTCTTTCGTTTTTATACTTTGCATTATTAGTCTTTATTCATCGAATTGCATAATCTATCTAGCCGTCGTAGTCCCAACCTAAGATCGTTCTAAGCGATTTTTGGCATAAACAGTTTCCTCTAAATTACACTTTAAAAATCCTCCAAAATGTAATGAAGGACCAATTTATAAAATTATCACAGGGCTGTAACACCCTGGATTTTCCCTACTTCCTAGTTCTCATTTTTTCCAGAAAACATATTAAATTAATAAATATTATATTTACTAAAACTACCAAATATGGAAAAACCAAAGTATTAACGTCACCGTAATAACGGCTAAGGCATTTATCAAAGTATTACAGCAGAAGTCTTAAAACCAAAACAATTTAAAACTAAACTTCAAATAAATTTAAATTAAATTTAACTTTAAACTTATTACACTTCATAACCATATTAATGGCCCTTTAAAACCAAACCAAAACTAATATTTGAAAGTTTTTCGAAATCCAAACAACCAAAATAAATGTTAGTCTTCATAAGCAATTAAAATAAAGCAAGACTACAAACACAACAAGCGCTCTCACTTCATCCCATCTGACTTATGCCCACTTGTACCTGCAGCTTTTCTTTTAATAGACAACTACTCACCACAAGTGGGTCATCGTAGGGCCAAGTTCAAGACAAAGTCATGCACACAAAACAAACAGTCAGCAAAGCTGAGTACATAACTACTAAAGACTTTTGAAAAAACAATAAGAAATAAAACATGCACTCAACTTACCTTTGACAACCTTTTTCCTGTACATGGACTCAATTAGATTAGTTACTATATTAATAATTATGGTTCCTGCATTGAACGGGTTTCCTTCTAAAAATCATCACCCTATTGGGCACCAGTTGGGGAGCAACTCCCAAAAGGTATTACTATGTCACATAAAGTGACGGATATCCAGCGCATTAAAAATATAAAAGAGTACAACGTCTTGTACTCCAGTTAGGAGTCATAGATCACTATTCCATACGACTCCCCCCATTGTTCATACTCAAGGTATATACGTTCCAAGAATTTTGATGCAAGTCCTCTTACACTTTAGGTGATTTAACAGATTTAGCAATGTTATGACTCTCATGCAACATCACATAGAAACATGCATTCAATCAAGTAACCCAATATAGTTATCTTCAATTTAAGGTGATTCAAAATTAAACTTTGTATGTCCTTTAATTAAACTGAACTTCTTTTACCACACATTAACTGTGAGTGGCTAACAACTTGCTTTCTTCTTGACCACATATTAAACTGTGAGTGGTATTATATATAAAATACTTGCTCATAACTTCTTTTAATTATGTGAATAAAATTTACAACTATCTTTCTTGTTGATTAAGTAACTAACCAACTAAAAAAACTTTCTTCCTTGATCAATTAACTATTGGCCAAATTAAACTGATCATAACATTCCAATTCAACCTTATAAAAATTAAACTTCTGATTAATCATGGAATGTCTTCAAACTTTAAAAACATGCTACTAACAAACTTGCCATGCATACAAATTTATGATTCAAAACAAGCATACAAGATCTCATATAATCAAGAATTACTCAAGCTTGCATTCTAACTCTTATGTTTGTCTTTAGTACTTACGTACCTTGTATAATAACTGTGCTCCGCCACAACTTCTAGAAGTGGACTAATTCAAAGTCTCCTACATAAGGAAAAACCGAACTAAATTAAAACCTTGTTGACTAAATTCTTCAACAACTATAACTAACTTCCAAATTTGGAAACTTTGAACAAAACTTCCTTATATGGTCTCTATTCAATTCCATACTTCATTTTTCTTTTCTATTGCAATTCTTCTTTGTTTTCGGGACTTAATTATGCTTCATAAAACCTTAATAAAATTTTTATGCCAGTTTGGAAAAGTGGACCACAATCTAAATTTATCAAAACTCCTTGAAAACTTCCGAAAATGACACAAATCAATCATACAATGCATTACTTAACTTATATGATCAATTTATGCTAATTATTTAAAAGCCTAATTACTTAACAGCAGGTTAAACATGCTTAAAATCACTTTTAAACTTCATAAAACATACTAAAATTTATATATATCAATTTAGAATTGTTGTTTGATCATACTAGTACAATTTGGACACTTAAAACTTAATTTAACTTGTTTTTATTAAAATTTCAGATTTATTTAAATAAAAATTCAGATTTATTTATAAACTTTAAAGTCTTGAAAAACTTATAAAAACATCATAATTTCATGCCAAAACACTTCTACAATCTACTAACATATTTATGAAATCAACCTAGGCTTTAGAACAATTTTTCATATGCCAAAACATGTTCATAATATTTATTCAACTCAAATTTGATGAGGCTATCGCACACCTATCAAAAATAAACCTAACCACTCCAACTAATATAGCTAGGGAAGTAGGGATCGAATCCACAGGGAAGCAATTAAACCTATTAGTTCTAAAAAGTCTAAACCGTGTAAAGGGCCTTTGAGTGACAATTGTGACTAAGAAATTAACTAGAATTAGAGCTAAATTGATTAAGAGAATTAATTAATAACTAAACCTAGGACATCGGTTCACCACAGGATAACCAGTGAATTTGCACACAAATAATTAATTATATTATCAATTTCCTTGAATTAAGGTCCACTAATTCTCTCGAATCTAGTCCCCTTCAAAACTCCTCTAATGGCTCTCGCTCACTTAGACTCGTTTTGCCTATTGTCCTTATGATCTAATTGTGGTAATCTTACCTCTCGGCATCGATTTCAACAATATCAAACTAACAACTAAACCTGGCCAGTATTTAATTGAAAGCAATAACAATTGACAATAGGAATTCAAGCACATTAATAGTTAAACTAATATTTATGAGCAAAACATCACCAATTAATCCATGGATCCCCTAGTCCTAGAAAAGGAACTACTCACTAATAATTAAAGAAACAGAAACTAAAACAATAAAAGTAATTAAAATACTAAACATGATTAAACTAAACAAAATTAACAACAATCAAGAAAATTAAATCTAAACATAAAACTATAAAAATTAAGAACATAAATTGAAAATAACAATAAACATAACTAAGAACAAGAATTGAGAATAAAATAGAACCTGAATATTATTGATTGAATGATTGAATATAGTTCTACACTTTGAGAGAATTTTAGAGTAAACTAGGATTCCAAAATCTAACGAGGCGTAATTCACTAATTAGGAGGAAAAACACTTAAGTACTTATGCTAAACAAGGGAAAAACGCGTGATTTGGGCCTTCAGAGCCACCCGCCCGGACCACTCGGGCGTGCAGCCCTCACTCGGGCGTGCAGCCTCGACCCGGGCGGATGGCATGCTTTGCTTCGTTTCTCGGTTTTTGCTCGTTCTTCCTTAATTTCCTCTTTAATTCTTCGTTTTAACACTTCTAGTCTTCGGTTTAGCTTCCCAAATGACTTCAACTCTTCACTAACTTCTTCAAGTGTTTCAAAAGGCTCGGAAAACAACGATAAATTATCGATTCCTGTAAAATCTAATAAAAAGCACAACAAACACTCAAAATAGCAAAAGTTAGTAGAAATGGCTCAAAAGAGTCGTATTAGAGCTAAGAATCAACCGGGATCAGGGGTAAAATACATATAAAATATCAACTTATCAAACTCCCCCAAGCCAAACCTTTGCTTGTCCTCAAGCAAACAACTAAGCAAACAATGACTTCACCCCTTTAACTTTGCAAAACAAGACTAACTCAAGCAATTCCGAGTATGCAAGATCCTCAACCAACCCATCAAAATCTCTTGACCGCCATTTACTCAAATCAAAATCAATAAGCCAACCATGTAAGAAATAGAAGTCGATGACTAGAGTAGCTCACTCGGTGTCACTCCACACATAAAATTGAGCATAGATAATGAAGCTCACCCTTAATCCCGAAAAATTGCAAATGCAATAGGTGTTTGAATGCAAAATTTGAGAACCCAAACCCACATCTCACACCTCATGCAAGTGTTTAAAGGTAATCACTCAATCCCAGTATGAATGTCGACTCGAAATGCAAGTAATACTCCCTAGCTTTGGCAATTGACTCAGTTCACAAAAACTAAAAATATGCACACGATGATCAAAAAGGTCTTTATGAGCTTGTAACGTGGCTAGGGTGATGGGTAGGATAGAATTTGGGATAATGTGGTGGTAAATGCGGGTTATACGCATGTAGCAATTACAAATCAAAATCAACATCTCCAACATCAACTCCAACATCAAACCAATTCACATGGGATCACATCACACCATTAAAACTTACATTTCAACTGCTCCAAATATCACAAGTCTTTTCTTTTTCAACATCTTTTCAATTTCTCTTTTTTTTTTCAATTTTCATTTCTTTTTTTTTTCTTTTTTTTTTCTTTCAACTTTCAAGAATTTTTTTTTTCAACTTAGACTCACGACTCTTAATGACATGTCAAAGACAAAATCATCACACATACATATCTAGGCCAATAAAAGATGTATAACATTTTAATTCTTCATTAAACTAGCCTAGACATTGGTATGCAGAGCCTTAATGTGAGATCTATCATTAAACTTTAATAACAACCTTTTCACAATTTTCCAATCCTCCAAAACCTCCAATCAAATGCAATACAACAACAAAACAACTCTTCAACTCCCCCAAGCCAAGCTTGGGCATAATTCAAAAGATTAGAACAAGGCCAAATAGGGTTGTAATGTGGCTAAAATACAAATGAAGGGTAAAAGCTCAAAATAAGGACCAAGGGAAATTTTTGTGAAGGAATGCCTAAAATCTGAAAGCTCCTAAAAGAAATGAATGCCTTTTATCATTTGCAGCATGTAACATATCAAAGCCAAACTACTAGAGTCAAAAGCCAACACATGGATCATACAAGCACCAGGAACTAAGCACACATGAAAGAAAATAAACATAGAAAAATGTATGCGGCTCAAATCCTCCCGTTAACACAGTTCAAGCCTCTACTCTACACATGGTTATAATGGCAAGATTAGAAATCGTTTTAAGCTAAGTCAAGTTCAAGTCCAAGTTGGCAATTCCCAAAGAAAAACTCATCACATGCCCAAATCAATCAAAAACATTTTTAAATAAAAAAAACAGGGCACAGGGAAGTCACCATTTACAAAGTTTCATCAAACCAATCAATCAAACAATCAACTAAAGTTAACTAACAAAAGCAAAAAGAAATCTAAACTATGATAGCAGTACATTTTTTTGGTCATATGTAAACTCCTACTTCTAAAAAGTAGTACAAACCATATGACTATCCTAATAAAGCAATAAAACTACACTAGAAAGCAGTAAAAACTAAACTAAGAAAGCAATAAAGTTACCTCCCCCAAGCCGGACACAGCAATGTCCTCATGCTGAAGGAAGTAAGGCAAGAGATAAGAGAGATGGTGGAGGGGTTTAGGGAGTCCTGGGGGTGTAATTTGATGTATATGGGTGAGAGGATGAAGTTTTGCAAGGATAAGAAAGAGGCGTGAGTGGTAGATGGTATTGCATATAGCATACACGGATTGAAATTTGACCACCTCTCATTGTTTCGACCATATCTCACAAAATATAACTTGGATTAACGTGATTCTTGTTTCATTGGAAAGTAGACTCAAAGATCTTTCCAACTATAGGTCGTACGCTTCCTGGGACGTCCTGGAGAAAATGTTACGGCTGTTTAAAATCGACCTTTTGAATCTGCCGCGAACAGTCTATTCGCCCGGGCCGCGTGCTGGGCGCCCGGAGGGGGTTGCTCGCCCGCAGGGTCTGGACGAATGGCTACTGAGGTGATTTTTGTGAAAAAACTAAGTGTTGGAAAACGGGTTACGCGCCCGGGACGAGGGCTACACGCCCGGGGCTTTGCTATTTGCCCGGGGGGTCCGAGCATGCAGCTAAGTGGATTTTTTCGTCCTTTTTTTCACTTTTTTCACCTAAATTGCGCCTGTAATCACACCGAAAGACTTGAAGAATTCATTAGTACCTCACTCTCCTCACCAAGACCAAGAAAAGAGTTAAAATCCCTACTAAACTAAGAAAAAAAAATGAAAAAGCTACAAAAAACTAAACTAACTACGGGTTGCCTCCCGCAAAGCGCTTGTTTAAGGTCATTAGCTTGACCATGTTACCTCATAGCTCATGGAGGATCGAAGAGTGAATGTGAACCACATTTAGTTAATTAATGAAAGCAATTAGGAATTATTGGTTGCTCAAATGCTTCACGTTCCTTGTTAAAAACCTCATCATTTTTCGTATTCATATTACAAGCATGAGAAGATTGTTTTCGAGGTTTCCGACGTTTCTTGGGACGGGATTTCCTTTTCTTTTGATCCTGACATAGCTTTTTAGTAACACCATCTTCGTCACCTGCAACAATATCCAAACACAGGAGCCTCTAGAAGATCCTTTTTAGGGGACCGAGGCAAGTCATTAAGAACAATTTCATTAAGAGTATAAATTGCATGACATGATTGTTCTATTATAGGATTTTTCAATGCAGCATTAAGATTAAAGGTGACTTTATCATCCCCTACAGAAAGAGTCAAACTACCATTTTTGACATCAATAACAGCACCTGCAGTGTGTAAGAAAGGTCTACCAAGTATAATTGGGATATGAGCATCCTCATCCATATCTAACACAACAAAATCAACAGGAATAAAAAATTTCCCGACTCTCACCGGGACATCCTCTAAAATACCTTTAGGGTATTTCACTGTCCTATCTGCCATCTGCAAAGTGATGTTAGTAACCTTTAAAGCACCCATATCAAGTTTTTTACAAATAGATAAAGGCATAACACTAACACTAGCCCCTAAATCACATAAAGCTTTATCAATGAACAGTGGGCCAATATTACAAGGAATAGAAAAACTTCCCGGGTCCTTTAGTTTCGGTGGTGACTTATTTTGCAGTATGGCACTGCACTCCTCCGTAAGTGCTACGGTCTCCACCACATTCAACTCACGTTTCCTGCTTAAAATATCTTTCAAAAATTTAGTATAAGTAGGAATTTGGGTTATCAAATCAGTAAATGGAACAGTAACCTGCAAATTCTTCACAATAACTAAAAATTTACTGAAATGATTATCATTCTTACTTCTGGTTACCCTGTTCGGAAAGGTTAACCTAACCTGTGACCTCGGGATTGTATCAATCGATGTGTCATCTACCTTCTCCTTAGGTGCTTCAGTTTCCTTAGCTGGAACTGTCTCCAAATCTTCAATCACCANAGGAACTGTCTCCAAATTTTCAATCACCACATCACTGGTCTTTTCAACTCCACCTGCAACATCAGAATTAACATCATCAGTAGGCATTTTTGAGCCCTCATAAGCAGTTCCACTCCTCAAAGTAATGGCATTGACGTGGTCCCTCGGGGGATTCTGTGATGCCTGTGATACTGGAGGTGTAGGTTGTGATGGAAGGTGGCCTGGTTGCCTTTGAGCAGTTGATTGTGCAATCTGAGCTATCTGGGTCTCCAGGTGCTTGTTGTGAGCCTGCATTGCCTCCATATTGTGGTTCTACTCTGGATACTTTTCTCTCATCATATCTTCAGCTTCCCAAGTAGCTTCTTCGGTTTCTTGGTTAGACCACAACACCTTCACTATTCTTAACACTTTTCCTTCGACTATCCATGACCTTACTAATTACTATCAAGGATCTTAATTGGCCTCTCTTCATAGGTTAAACTCTAGTCTTACTCTATTGTTTCAGGTTATAACATATGTGACTCATCCGACACATATTTTCTTAGTTGAGAAACATGAAAAACATTGTGAACTTTGCTCAACTCCATTGGTAATGCTAGCTTATAGGCAACCTTCCCAATTGATAAGTTAAAGCGAGCCACCCACCCGGGTCGAGGCAGCGCGCCCGCGTGGAGGTTGTTCGCCCGGACCCCTCCGGGCAGGCCACTCCGAGGGCGGTTTTTCACGCGGTTTTGCTTATTTTAGGCTTAGTATATAAGTATTTTGTACTCCTAAAACCTAATTACGAATTCTTTATGACAAATTATAGTATTAGCCCTAGTTTTCTCTCTAAGTTGGCGAATCCTTTCAATCATTCAATACAATAAAAGTTCAGGTTTTATTCAATATTTAATTCTAGTTTCTTTATTCCATGCTTTGTTTTAGTTTTAATTTATGTTTTTAGTTTTAGTTTTCTTAATCTTCTATGCCCTAGTTTCATGTTTAGGTTTAGTTTTATAATTATTGTTAATTTATTAGTTTTAATCATGTTTATGGTTTTAATTTCTATTATTGATTGAGTTTCCTTAATTTCAAATATGTGTGAGTAGTTTTCTTTCTAGGACTAGGGGATCTATGGATCGTTCCTAATGTTTTCTTCATAATTGTTAATTTGATGATTGTTAATGTTCTTGAATTCCTGTTGTCAATTTATATTGCTTTCAGTTAAATACTGGCCAGGTTTAATTGTTAGTTTGATATTGTCGAAATCGATAGTGAGAAGTACCACAATTAAATCATAGAGACAATAGGCAAAACGAGTCTAAGTGAGCGAGAGCCATTAGAGGAATTTTGAAGGCGACTAGATTCGAGAGAATTGGCGAACATTAATTCAGGAAGTTAATAATCGGTTAATTAATTGTGTTGCAATTCATTTGTTGATTTGTGGTGAATCGACGTCCTAGGCTTAGTCATAGAGTTCATTTCTTAGTTGATTCCATTCCTAGTACTAGTTCACTTCTTAGTTAAAACCCAATAATCAAAGGCCCCTACGGCAAAGTGACTTATTAGAATTGATTGCTTCCCTATGGATACAATCCCTACTTCCCCGTCTACATAGTTAGAGTAGTAGGTTACTTTTGATAGATATACAACTGTCCCTACAAAATTTTGGCGCCATTGCCAGGGAGGCAATTGTTTAATATCTACTAGTCGGGTTATTTTGTCCTATTTCTGTTTTTTTTATTTTTATTTTTATTTTGTCTCAAAGAACCCACTGTTCTTTGAGACAGTTCTTACGGATATCTACGGTTTCGATTCGTGTGCATGTACTAGGTTTTCATGCCAGTTTGGATTGATCCTAAACCAGAATGTTCATTGCATAAGCAGAGTCGTAGAAGGAACTAGAGGTTGCGGAGAGTTATTCTTTCTAAAAGGATACTATCGAAAGTGTCACAATTCCTTTTGGATTTGAGCATTTCTGAGAATTCTGCTAGGGAAGAAATGGCAGAGTCACATATTAACGAGAACAACATACCGAACAATGATGCACAACCACCGCCACCGCCGCCACCGCCGGTGCTGCAACGACGATCGTTGAAGGATTATTCCCAGCCTAGTTCTGCAACAGTTGGAGGTGGTTATCGGTTCCCTGATACTGAGACTCTAAATTTTGAATTGAAGCCAGCTCTGGTGAATATGGTAGAAAGGAATCAGTTTGCAGGAACATTAATGGAGGATCCAATGTTGCATTTAAATAACTTCCTGCAATACCGTGGTACGATTAAGAAAGCTGGGGTCTCTCAGGATTACATTAAAAGATCCCATTCTCACTGAAAGACAAGGCCCGTACTTGGTTGAACAATCTCAATATGGATAATATCATCAATTGGGAAGAGTTAGCACTAGCATTTCAAAGGAAATATTACCCTCCAGAGCAACTACAACCCTTTAGAGTAAGATCACGAATTTCAACCAGGAGTCACATGAAACATTGTATGAAGCATGGGAGAGATTCAAGGATTTATTGAGATTGTTCCCACATCATGGTCTTGAGAAGTGGTTTCTGGTCCAGTCATTCTATAATGGTTTAGGAAATGAGAGTCGAACATTATTAGATTCAGCTGCCAGTGGTCGTTTCATGAACCAAGAGGTTAATGTTGCATATGATCTAATCGAAGAAATTGCTATTCATAATTCACAGTTTTGCAATCCCAGGGGACATTCGAAGAAAGGTGGAAAGTATGTGGTTGATGATAAATATGAAAGTTTAGCTTCACAGAGCAATGCCATAAGCCAGAAGCTCGATAAGATTGGTACTAAAACTTCTCCACCATCACCTGTAGCTGCGATGGCTGCACTTTAAGGATGTACAGAGCCTTTCTGTGATTCATGTGGTTCATTCGGTCCCAGTTCCCAATCATGTACCAGTTCGGTGGAGTAAGTGTGTGCCTTCCAAGCCTACAACAACAACACGTTATGCAATACATACAATCCAGGGTGGAAGGATCATCCATACTTCTCCTACAAGAAAAGAAACAATGTGCAAAATCCTCAGCAAACTATACCACCTCAGCAGGTTCACTAGTAGATGCAGCAATTTGTACCACCACACCCACCGGGTTTCAGCAGACCACCATTGCCAGCACCACCAGTTTAACCCAGTGGTGAAATTTCAGAGCTGAAGATTATGATGTTGCAGATGCAGAAGAATATGGAGGCAATGCAGGCTCACAATAAGCAACTAGAAACCCAGCTAGCTCAGACTGCACAGTCCACAGCTCAGTGGCAGCAGGGTCAACTACCTCCTCAACCGAATCCACCAGCTCAGAGAGGGAATTGCAACTCCATCACTACCAGAAGAGGGACCCACTGTGAAGGTCCTAAGATGGCCACTGATGATGCTGATTCAGAGATAGGAGTGCAGACTGACAAGACCATCAATGTGGTGATTGAGGAGATCGCTGAGCCGACACCTTCTAAGGAGAAAGATTCCACGGATAAGACAGTCCCGGTAGTTGACAAGCCAATTGATACATTGACACCTCCCAAGGTGCCACTACCCTTCCCGCATAGGGTAAATCGAAGTAAGAATGATAATCATTTTCGTAAGTTTCTCGATATTGTCAAAAATTTGCAGGTTACTGTGCCATTGACTTGATTACGTAGGTACCTAAATATACTAAGTTTTTAAAAGACATATTGAGCAGGAAGTGGGAATTGAGTTCAGTAGAGATTGTTGCTTTAATTGAGGAATGTAGTGCTATTTTGTAATATAAGTCTCCACCTAAACTCAAGAATCCTGGAAGCTTTTTTCGATACCTTGTAACATTGGTCCACTTTTTATTGATAAGGCTTTATGTGATTTAGGGGCCACTGTTAGTGTTATGATGTTGTCTATCTGTAAGAAATTAGATATGGGTTCTTTGAAGTTTACTAAAATTACCTTGCAGATGGTACACAAGACTGTGAAATACCCAACAGGTAGGACGTCCCAGTAAGAGTTGGGAAGTTTTTTTATTCCCGTTGATTTTGTTGTGTTGGATATGGAGGAGGATGCATACATCCCTATTATTTGAGGTAGACCATTCTTAAATACTATAGGAGCTGTCATTGATGTAAAGAATGGCAGTTTAACACTTTCTGTAGGTGATGACAAGGTTACTTTTAACCTCGATAGTGCATTGAAGAGTCCTATGTTAGAGCAATTGTGTTATAGAATTGATATAATTCAAGATATTGATTATGATGACTTGCCTCGATTCCTTAAAAAGGATCTTATGGCGGCTATTTTTTATTTGGATGTGATTTCAGGTGAAGGCAATAAGGAATTAGATGAATTAATTCAAGCCCTTTTAGGAATGGATACCGATTTAGGAAGCAACTGTCAATTCCTGCAATTGCCCCTGGATGCTTGTTTGGTAAAGGAGGTAACACAACCTGAGATGAAAACTTTTCCCTCTAATTTGAAATATGCATTTCTAGATGAAAAAGAGCTATATCCAGTTATTGTCAGTGCTTCACTTACCGATAGTCAACTTGAGAAATTGTTATATGTGCTTAAATGTCATAAGAAGGCTATTGGTTACACTATTGATGAATTAACTGGTAGTAGTCTTGATTTTTGCATTCATGGTATTCACTTAGAGGATGGTCATAAACCATGCATACAGGGTCAGTTTCGTTTGAATCCTAACATGTAGGAAGTTGTTAAGAAAGAGGTCATTAAATTACTTGATGCAGGTATTATTTGTTCTGTTCCTGATTTAGACGGGTCAGTCCAGTTCAGGTAGTACCTGTTTATGCTAAAATCTACTCTAGCTAGCAAAACTTAGCTGGTTCTGGCTATAGCTAAATAATTACTAGTTTTGTTTGTTTTGTTGCAGAAATAAAGTAATGCAAGGACGGGATTGGGGGAGACACCAGATATGGTGACGCGAAAAACCCCCCTAAATCAGGGTAAAAAACTACAGGTGGCTTTGATTCCACCAGTCCACTAGTTAATAAGATCGTTTACAATCACAATATATGATGCTAGCTAGGTATCTAGGTAGTTCTAGTCTATTGCTGTTAAGTATCTAGCTTACTGATTGTAAATAGAATATAGATTGTACGTATAAATGAATAATAAACAATAAAGTACTGATTTTCTTATGATTGCCTTGTGTGTTGTATCTTTTTTCCTTGCTCCTTTTGATAGAGTAACCGTCCCTCATAGCCGTTTTTCTCCTTTTGAATTGGTTGCTTCTTCTCGAATGTATCTAGCTCGGATTATGGGTTAGATTCAAAGTGATTTGAAATGCGGTTCCTATTTTCTTGGCATAATCTTCTCAATATCTCTAACTCTAACTTCCACGTTCTTCTTCTTCTAGAAGCCTCCAGACTTATTCTTCTTCTGACTCCTTGATTCATGGACCCACTATCTTGATCGATTCTAAGCTGTAGCTGCTAGCTGAGTACCTGCATAGCTGGTGATCAAGCTGGATTATAGGTAGAAATTTTTGCCATAACAATTTGCCCCTAACTTGTAAGCTGGGAGCGCCCAACTACCAGGTTGCAAGTTACCGCTGGGGATCGACACAGTTTCCAAAAAAACAAACGGTTATAATCAGAAGCAATAATTAACTTCTTAAAAATAAATGAAAGGAAGATATGAAAAGATTTGGCAGTTAACAATAAAATAATAATCGTTATTTCCTTCTCTCCCCCCTATAAATACGCCTCCTCTTTCACATCAAAATGGTCAGGATGTAATATCTCTCACAATGATTATCTATAATTGCATATTGAGATGTGAAAAATATAGCTTGTTTAACAGCCAATAAGTAGGTTGCAATACCTTTAACAATGATTGGTTAGGATGAACATTTCTTAGGATGATCACTCTAATATTTACTTTTTATATTAAATGTTCATAATAACTAAAGGTGTAATATTGCTAAAGATGTCACTCATAACCGAAAAGGTTGCTGACAAAACAACAAAGATATTGAGTTGAATGCAGTTGCTTGTTAAAGCAGTGAACATACCTTGTTTTAAACACAGAAGTGATAGAATTCAGCAATAAACCAATGCAGGAAGATCTTTGAAGTAGCATTGATCCATAAAAATTAGGAGAGCATTTAAATTTGAGAGAGAAAATCATTTACTGATAGTTCTTTTATGTTGTGAAAAATAAAGAATAGGCATTTTAATATGTAGCAAAGTTAAAGTTCAAAATGGTTGTTGGAAGAGTTACAACCAGCCATACCATATTGTCTGCTGTAGGGGATGATGTCTGCTTTCTTTTCCCTCACTGTTTACACTATTGCAGCATGTACTGTTTTTTTTTTTATATTTTACAGTACAATGCATATCCCAAAGAATTCCAGAAAATCTGAAGATATATTGATCTTCAAGTATGGTATCCTCACATGCATCATTATATAGTTAGAATCTAACTTAGTATTGCTGCTTTTTAGTTCTGATATAACTAAAGCTTCATCAGACTAATTAGCAATTATTACAGCTTACCATCCAAGTGAAATATTCTAAAACTAACAAACTTATTCTTTGTGAAATATCACATCTATCCTTATGTTATATATTGTTAAGTTGGATAGAAAATGGCTAAGACAAAATACACAGGAATTGAATAACATCAGCCACTTATATATATTTATAGATTCCACAACAATAAATTCATTTTAAAGTAGAATAGAGATTATTTGAATCATGACAAGTCATACAATCACTTATTTGGTAGCTGAGAATAGAGAAAAGCATCAGGATGCATAAAATAAAATTTGCATCAGGTTACGCAAGAAGTGTTCAACCAGCCCCTTATTTTGGTTTTTTCAAATCCAGCAGCAAAGTACTGAAATTTTCTTTGACCCCTGTTAATTAAGCCTACAGTTAAGGGAACATGCCCCAGTGAAGGGTGGATAGGGCAAGGACTTCCTCATCCTGATTGCTAATGGGCAGGAAACAAAAGTTTACCTGTGTAGATATTAAAAGTGTCATCCTCCCCTAATTATGTTGTTAAAATAGGTTCTGAAATCTGAACTGTACAATTATAAAACCCAAGTTTCAATGCATATATTTATCACGAAAACCTCCTCATTCTCAGTAAGGCTCTTAGCTTTCTATGTTTATTGTAAGCAAATACTAAGTCTGTACATTACATGGACCACATAAGACTAATTAGTCTTTTGTCTAAATGCAGACTTAATCTTTTGTATAACTGCAACCACTTCAGTCCTAATAAACTTCTTATTTCTATACATGTTCAGATACTAACATCTGCTGGTATAACATTCATTCAAAGTAATGTAACAATTAGAAAAAAAAAAACTGATCAGATATTGAAGGCAATATGTCATTGAATAGTACCTGCTTTTCAGTATCTGAATGCCTCCTACTAACATGCATATTTTATTATTAGCAGCATCAATTTGTGTTATATCGGCGCCTTTTATAATATAGCAGTATCAACTGTTATATAACTGATCGTTATATGAGTTCACTGCTTTCACAGTCCTATGGGATACAACAAAAACAAGTGTGTCAGAGATAATTGTTAAGAGTGTTTGTTAGTCTGAATAATTCTATCAGATACTATGAGAAACTGACAGTGTAATAATACAAGAAGCATTGAAATTAACCTGTATGATCCCGGCTTTAGTCAACACTTCAAAAGAAATGACATTTCTAACCAAATTCGTGACTTCATTTTGTCAAGAAGGAAATGCAATGACAGTTATTTTTCTAGCAGTTCAGGCTCTAGATAATGCAACATATAACTGACCATGAGAGAAACATTGACTTCTCAAGTAAACACCAACTTCATTTAATGTTTGCCCTTGAGATTTATTTATGTTCATAGCAAAGCTTACTTTGATAGGGAATTGCTTTCTTTGAAATTGGAATGGAAAATCTGAAGAAGCAGCCGGTTGGAGACTTATCCGAGGCAATAATACTTCCTTACCTTTAAAATATCCGCATGCGATTTCACAAACAATAAGGTTTGGTAAGAATTTTTTTGCATGTGAGTCGAGTTCCATTGCATAACCCATTAGATGGATCCAAATTCCGAAGGAGCATAACAGGGCAATTTTTCTTAAGGACTAACTCATGTGGACTCATACCTCCCAGACATGATGTGTGCAAAAATTCAGTAGGATAAATACAACAGTTATCATCCAATAATGTATGAAAACTTTTTTATATAATTCTCTCACCTTGAAAATGATCAATGAATGATGAATTTATTAGGTCCACATCTTCATTTCTCGGTGTTAAGATAGCACGATTGACAAAAGTAGTCAGATCAGATTCACTTATACTTTAATTTGGCAGCAGTGTTTGTATAAGCTCTTCTGATGTTTGTGTTTCATTTCCAGCAATGCAGTTAATAGTTTTTGGCAACTAGAGCATTGCTTGTTCTTGCATTTGCAATTTGCCATCACCCAAACAGAGCTGAAAATCAACAAATGTTGGGTCTTCTTGCGCTCTCATGTTTTGTTGGAGATGAAACCTTGTAAAGCAAGACCATAAAGGGGACGATAGTAAACTGGCATCAACAGCTTCCTTCTGAATTTTATGAGGAACTACTAGTAATACCTGCCTAAAATCCCCACCAAAAAACAATAATTTTACCTCCAAAGACTGAATCAGAATCACATATGTCGCGTAATAATAAATCAAGGGAATGAATACTTGCTTTGTTTTCCATTGGAGCCTCATCCCATATAATAAGTGTCGTTTCTTTCAATAATGCAGCTAAGCTACCTTGCTTTGGCACATTACATGTTAAAGATATGTTATGGTCTATTGGTAGCTTGAACCGTGAATGTGCTGTTCTACCATTTGGTAAACCAGCAGCAGCGATGCCTGAAGAGGCTGTTGATAGAACAATTTTCTCCATCTACCTTATTTTTGCATATAAAGCACAATATAGATATGTCTTGCCAGTCGCTCCCGGTCCATCAACAAAAAAAAAAACACTTGCTTCATTCAATTTGACCTTTTGCATAATATCTTTGTATGCTCTTTTCTGTTTTGCATTTAGGTTCTTTCGAGCTTGAATATATTCTACAGGTTCTGGAGCCTGTAAAACATCTCGAATATCTCTTGTCATTCTCGGCGCTTCATTTTGCACATTTTCAGATGTTCCAATCCAAGTTCTGAAAGTGTTTTACCCATATGATCGAGCAATTGTTCTATCTTCTCTACAGTGTGACCAAGGATCTGGCTTTCATTTAACTGACTATTATACCTAAAATCTTCTGATAAGTGCATGAAGTATTTATCCCACAAGTAAGAAGGATTTTCAGGCCTGCTAAATATCAATAATGTCACAAATAAGCTCCGCGGAGAATGTGGCATATGGACTCCCAATGGCTCCGTTAAGCATTGGTCTGCAAGTTCATTTTGCTTGATTAATTCACGCTGTACACAAGCTTCTTGAAAAGTTTGACAAATGTGCCCATCAATGGTTTTCAAATCATTATAAGATGTAGGACCGCATACATTAGCCAACAAAATTCTTAAGTAATACCGCTCTGGCTCTGACAAATTTACAAATGTTAAGCGCCCAACCATATAACCTTTTTTGCTATCTTTCCATAATTTTGATCTACTATCCCAGATGAAATATTCTGGAAATTCTGAATATAAGTATTTCGTACCATCAGGTCTTGCTGAATTCATTGCAAAGAATTCTGTGAGAGGAGTGCGAGCACGTTGTTCATCTGCTACAACATTGTCAAGCTTTTCTGTAGGATGGAAATTTATATTTTGTGACTTTTCACAATGAACAGGCAAAGGCATTACTGGTGGCGACATTTCATGCAAATCAAATCCAAATATACGCCAAGCCGCTACAGGTGGAGAAACCCATCTTCCCGATTGGAAGTTGTCAATTTCATTTATAGTTTCCCCATTTTCAGAATTTCCGACAAGAAAAGAAATTCGATTATGTCCTTTATAAACATAGTTATAGAGGTACTTGACAGCTTGTATTGTCCAACAGATTTTGACATTAAAATGACAGTAAAAAAGAGCTAATAAATAAGGGTTATAAGGTATTATCCATCTATTGTCCATATCATATCTTCGAATCACAACTTTTTGGCCAGTATCTCGCCGCCTATATATTCGATAGCCATCATCATTGCTTGTTGTATATTACGAGAAACTTTTGGGATATTTGGATTTACAATAAGTCTTCCCATCATCTTTCTTCATACAGGCACACCCTGGATTTGCTTCGCCACAAGGACCGTGCATCATATGATTAAGTACAGCAGAACGAAGATGCATGTTTGTTGCATTAGGGATTTCTGCAGATACAAACTTATCATACTGTTCTGGATTCTTGATTTTGTAGTTTTTTTTCAGTATAATAAGAAAGTGTGCGTGTGGCAAACCTCGCTTTTGGAACTCTACTACATATATGAAACCAACCACATCACCAAATAAACATTTATTAATCATTTCTCTCTTTGCTGCCGTTAGTTTAGCTCTGAATATTCGAGCGAGTAGATCAGGTCTGTTTTGTGTTAGCTCTCCAGGCTGCAATTCTGATTGGATTTCCGCCCAATTTGGATTACAATTAAGTCATAGTTGCCAAGATATCAGGCTTCCCGAACTTCTGTACAAGCGCCATTGCATTCAAATAACGTCGGCGCATATCTCTCGATCCACCAATAAAAGATGGAGGTAACACAATTCTATGGCCTGCATTTGCACCTCTTACTTCACCCATGACAATAGCATCAATAATACCCTTGTATAAATCAGCCCGTATCTTTGATTGATTATGCCTGAAAAAATCCATCTGTGTGCTTTCTAACTTGACATACATATCCACTATATATTGCAGCAGTAATCGCCCAGTTGCTAGCACAGGATTCCCCTTACGAATCTGCAACATGTATGCATAATATTCACGGCACGAAGTATCTTTGTGTTTTTTTTAGAGGAGGATGAGCCTGCATCGAATAAGCTATTATAATATCTGATAACTATATTGAGACTATATTTACTATTAAATCTTTAAAACAAGAATATTGGCAACATATGCATTTCTTCTTGGTCAACCAAATGAGCAGCGTCCATTGAATGATGAACCAGACCTCTCTCAACACATGGTGTAGCCATGCTATTTCTTGGAAATCTAGGAATACCTGGATGCCAACCACTATCACCGAATGGAAGAATAGGAGGATATTGTAAAGGGCCATAACAGCCATAATAATGTTGTATCCTATGAGATGTGTTTGATTTTCCTGTAACAGTTATAAAAGGACCTCATCTCCGACGAAATGATCTGTCCATATCGCAGCAACTTCGTCTGATGTTGGTGCATTATAAACTCTGACATCAGGCACAACATTCTTATTTATACGAACAGTGGTGGTTTCAGTGATTGTAAGCTCTGGTAAACTTTTGAAAAACTGAGAATAGGGATTCTTATGCAAAACTTGCATCAAAATAGAAATTACATCAGGGCGTAGATTGTCAAAACAATTCGACCTCAATGATAATTCTGCCTGAGCATCATAGAAATAGAGCTGTAAATATTTAGGGCATTGATCATTGGGCAAGAAATTTAGTAGATAGTGATAGATTTGGCCATGTAACTGAAATGCATAAATGCCTTTTTGAGTCGAACAATCAGTTCCTCCTCCCAAAGAACTAAAAGCCATAAAATTATTATAAATACGAGAATGTTTCCTAAAGTGGTCACCAATTTCATTTTTCACAGTGTATAGGTACATCAATTCATCAGGACATGGATTACCAGCAATTTTAACTTCCCCACATGAACAACAAAACCCAGCCAATTCATAATGAAACTTTTTTGCTCCACAAAATTTACAAATAGTCGGGGGACACAATTTATGAGGTGTAGTAGGAATAACATTTCAATTTATGCCTTTAGAAACTGCATAAAGATTATAGGGGATAATAAACTTCAATATAAATAGCCACAACAAAGCAAAATTGTAAATCTATTTAAACTAACCTGGTGGACGTGTCCGTGTACGTTTCCGTCGTTGATTGTCAGCATTTGAATTCAATTCAATTGAATTCTCAGCAACAGCTAAACCAACATCACATACTGAACTATTTATTCTTTCCTGCTCTGAAGACTATACTTCAATATTTGAATCAGTTGAAAGTGTCGCATTCGATGAGTGACACCATCCGATGAATACTGCATTCTATGTCCTTTTCATCAACAAATGAGATATTTGAGTAATACATAAAGTACTGACCATGCTTATGCTATATTCAGATGTCTAACAATGTACTAACTGCATTTTTTAGTGCTCAAGAAATGAAACTGAAACAGCTCTTAAACAAATATATATATGTATATAATTCAACGCTTCCTTTCATCATATATTCAAATCTCTGAAAATAGGTAAGAGTGCAGATATTTTCAAGGTGTAACTAAAAAATACTCAAGAAGCAATGTACTGGCTGTAGTTTTTAACGGCCATGAAATGGAACTGAAACAGCTATAAGACAACTATATATATATGTATATAATGCAAAGCTTTCTTTCATCAGAAAAACAAACATTTTATTATAACATTGCAAATAAGAAGGTACAACCATTAGAACTGAAAGAGTGACAAATGTTTCTGCCTGAGAAAAGACACTATATTAATATAAGGCTGACAAAATACATTCTATAATTACATAAGCCTATCTTATGCAATTACAATCTCATAAACCAGAGCCTTTTGTAATTTATGAAAACCAGCAATTGTACTCATTATCCTTAATCTAACTAATAGCAAGAAGCTATATGACATACTAAAAGCAGCAGCATAACCTAATGCTAAAGCTTTCTTATTCATTACCAAGTACAAAGCACGACATAATGACAGACGACCTGCCTAACAAACCTAAATTAGCTAGTGACATTGATATAAGGGAGAAGGCTGTGACAAAGAAGCACCAAGGAAAATATAAGCAGTCCTTAATCGTTTATCTTCCTACGCTTGAAAACAGCTTCCAGTTCTGGCGGAACCATCAAAGAGCTCACAGTTGCTGAGAAAGAGCGACTTGTTGCTGCAACAGTTTTTTTCTTAGGAGCCTTCGCTGGGAATTTCAGCTTGAAAATTTCGCCTCAATTGAACGAGGAGTGACTGTGTCTTGTTCGGATAAAACATGCATAGGATTTAGGTTTTCAGAAATTCCTAAAACATGTTCTTTGACATTTATGTATTTAATCCGGGCACTTCCTGCCGATGCAACATTTTGGGACAGCAAATGGTAATTGATGTCTTCAACTTCAAATTGATATTTAGTCATCAAGAAATCAAACGTTGTCTTATATAGCGATTGCTTAGCACTTTCAACATCTCCAGCTTTATCTCCAACAATATACCAGTCTGGTCTGTTTCCATTCTGAATAGGACCACTAACCCATGATACAAAAACTCCTTCACTTAATTTAAAAGTGTCAATAGGAATAATAGGAATATCCAACTTCTTCACTACCTTTCCAAGTAAATCTAAAAAATTTAGACGCACTGTTTGAGTACCCCAATCGATACCCTCTACATCATGGAAATCATATAAGGATATAGCAGGTTCTTTCTTATACAACCTTTCTAATGAATCAGCCTTCAATCGGAACAACCGCTCACCTCGCTCATTTTAAACCCGTGCATCAAGATTAATATCAAAAACCCGAAGCTTATATATATCAGCCAGGAAAACACCCATCTATTGTGCTGCATTGTGACAAGACTCTTCAAAGGTTTCTTTTTCATTGCCAACAATGCTGCATCCGAAATCAGACATTGGCAAAGAAACTATAACCCTTGCTACGTCTCTAATAACATCCTCTAAACTGTAAGTAGGCCGAGCATAACCCAAAGCATGACAGATATCCTCTAATAGAGAAATAAAATCAACAGATACAACTGTTGGTGCTCCTGCCATAACCTTCCCACAAACACCAAGCAATCAATTCCTAAATGTTTCTCTAACAAAATATACTCTTTAAACCACAAAGCCATAATGAAAACTTACTTAATGGCTTAGTATACTCTAGACACTCAAGCATAGATAAAACTATAACTCCAATAAATCCAGTTTCACTTATAATATGTATAATAATATATATAATATATATACAACATAATATCATACACATGTAAATCATTTTAAGTTCATTAGCAAATCTGCAATAAAAGTAAGACTGAAAGAAACAGTCATACAAATTTCAAACACTTCATATGATGATACAACAACATAATTCTATTAATAGTTAAAACCTGGATCATATTATCAAAGACATATAAGAATTATTGCACTTATAATAAACTATGAAAAAGTCACTAACAAATCTAAAATAAAGTTCAGAATGAAACAAACAATCATACAAATACAAATACTTTAATGACACAACAATATATAAGAATCTTTGCACTCATACTGCAATAGTTACACCCATATCATATTAACAAATATTAAAAGCTAAACCATATCATGAAACACATATAAGAAAATTTGCATCCATGTGATATTAAACATATAAAATTTAAACCATTTGAATTCCAATGATGATGATGATATGCTGATCATAATAAACATCAAATATAAAGCGTGAAATAAAAGGAAATTGTTAAAAACTTACTAGTTTTTCAGCTTAGCAAACTTAAATCTGTTCAAATTTAGTTTGAAGCAGTAAGACATGCATAGGACAGCTTATATATAGAGAGGAAAACATATATGAGGATGCAAGGAGAATGACATGCACTGTAACAGTACTAATACCCTTCAAAACCAACTCATGTGATATGTAGTATAGGTTAAGGACTCGCTAAACCAATTTTAAAATGAAAAGGCAATGAAATAAGCAAGAAAGTCAGGAATACCATTCTTGTGACATCATCATTTGGCCACTCTTGTCCAACACAAAGCTCCCTAATTTCTGCCCCAAATCTTTATATTTTTTTAAACTGATATTGTACAGGACAGTGGTCACTGTACAACTCTCCAAACCAGCTTAATTTAGGCGCCCTTTTTTACCACCAAATCTGAGTCAACCTCAAACCTCAAACAATAACCCCAATATAGGGTAAAAGAAAAACCCAAAGAAACAGGGCTTCAATTTGAAACACAGAAGGCCCAACATAATCCAATAGTTGAATAACATGAACCCAAATTCAACTCTAATCAACAGCCCAAACATGACAAGTCTCAACCCAAATTGTAAACAATTAACTAAATCTGAATTACTTGCAATTATTTATATTTGTATAAGATGAATGTTCAATTACAATCAAATTAGGATTGAATTAGCTACAGTTAAATTTAAATTTAAATCAAATCAAATTAGGATCGAATTGCCTGCAGGTATTTATCTAAGCTGAATTTTCAATAAAAATTAGCTTATTAGGATTGAATTGGTTACATGTAAACTTGAATTAAAATCTAAATATAAAAACAAGATCAAACTCTGTTAGCAAATCACAAACCTAAACATTAAATTAAACACAATTCAATTCGATTTCTATCCCAACAGAAGCAGATCATACATGCCAAATTGTAAGTATAATCAGCTAATCACATCCACAATGAAACCAAACCTGGAAACGGCAGGATGATCTGAATCACATCCTCCTCCACAAACTGTCAGCTAAACCCGAAGAAGCCCCAACACCACACCACACAACATCCGAACACCCACAACGGCCACCATGAACTGGCTGATTGTTGATTTTGGGTTGATGAGAGAGTACATCAACGATGTTAATTGTGCAAGGATTGCAAGGAACGGGAATCGGACTGCAACTTTTGGAATGGGAATCGAACTACAACTTCTACTATGACATTGAAAGTCACTATTATCTGGCTGATTGTTGATTTTTGGTTGGTGAGAGAGGAGATCAATGATGTTAATTGTGCAAGGGTCGCAAGGAATGGAAAGGGTAAACACTGATTGTTAATGGCGGTTGGATAGAAACGAAAGAGAAGAAGAATGTTAGAAGAGAAATAGGAGAGGGAATGTGATCCCTTTACTAAATTCACTATACACGGGCTTACGTGGACCAATCAGATGCATTTACTATTCTTTGAATAGTAACTTGGCATCCACACTTTTTAATATGTAAGGATGTCAATTTCAATGTAAAAAAGTCGATTAATTAGAAAATAACTATTCCAATTTTCGATAACAAAAAAGGTTTTTTAAGTTCTAGAAGCCATTGCTTTCTAAAATCTTGATACACCCATTGGTTAATAAGGAGCCCTCGGTTCTGAATATGAAAGTCTCGAAAAGCAATTCGAGCATACTTTGATTTTTGTCTTACTCATATTCTATCAAAGTGGGGGCTAACTGTAGACCCCTAATTTATTCCCCAGTTCCGTGGTAAGACTCCATGATAAACAATAAAACCCAGTTCTATTGTACTTAATTTTACTATTTTTCTTAAATTACAAAATATTTTAAAAAAAGCCCATTTATATTATTCGATTTTTATATAAGCCCAATATTTGATTTTTTTTTTTTTTGAAAAAGAGTTTTAGCGTAGCGCGACTTAGCAAGTCGCGCTGACGCAGCAGCATGACAAGCAAGCCAACGCAGCTGCACAGCGTGACAGCTTGTGTCACGCTGGCCGGTCAGCGTAAGTAAACTTGTAACGCTACCTTACCGGCGTGATAAAACCTGTCGCGCTACACATTTTGCTTATAAATACCCTTTTTTCTCCTCTAAAAGGTTCCTCTTGACTCTCTTGATTTTTTCTACCCATTATCACACTTCCAAAACCGACATTCTCTCATTCCCCTAAACCTACTTTCTCTCTCTCTTTTCTCTTTTTTTCTTTACACTTAAACTTTCCTCCATCAAATTATTTTTTTATTTCATTTCTAATAAAGTGCATTAATTTCTTATTATTACGAATTAAATTTGAAACTTTGTCCAAATTAATACTCGAAGAAAAAATAATCAAGCGAGTAGTGTAAGTTTTCTGAGAGTCTTAAATTAAACATTATGTATTGTTTGTTGTATTTATTTATTGTATATTTATTTCAATGTTTTCACAATCTTTTTGTTAAAGGACTTGATTTGAATTAATTTATCACATTAAACCAAGATATTTTTGGACAAATTGTATCGTGCTAGGAACCTTGAATTAATCTTACCGACGATTTGAATAAATTAATTAGTTTTATATGATTTCACCTTAATAATAGTAATTTTGTATTAGGTTGTAAATCAATTACTTGGTTCTTTGGATAACTTGTGTATGATTGAGAGAAAACTAGTAATGGCCGCCTACGGGCTAATATGATGCACTTCGCCATATTAGTACCTTCGCCCCCGAATCCAACCTTTGGATTGTAAGATCATAACTTGGAGTCATCCCCATGGGATCGAAAGGGTTATTCGTGCAATTTAGATTATCGTCCCGTATTCATGTCCCATTCGTAACCAATCTAAATTCACGGTTTATGAGTTTGATTCCAAAAACTCATTGGCAACTCCTTACTAGCATTGTCCGTATTCGTTGATATTGTCTTACTCGAAAAATGATAATTAAAAATTAAAAAAACACTAAAATGGCGTAGCGCGACAGACTATGTCACACTAACGTCGCAGCGTCACAAAGTTTGCTGCGCTACACCTGCAGCGTGACAAACTTTGTAGCGCTGCACAGTCAGCATGACAAACTTTGTCACGCTACGTTGCCATTGCGATTGAAATTCCTGCGCTCCTGTTTTGTTGCAAAATACTTCAAAAATATTCCATTACACCTTTCCTTAAGCCAATTTTTTAGGCTTAACTTGACCTACGAACGGTTGGGGGAAGGTGATCAAAATAATTAGAACCCTAAAATCCGGGGCCCCTATAGAAGTTTCATAAAGTTTTAAGTTGGTTTTTGTTTGATTTTAGTTTTGGTGTTACTTTTGAGTTCGTATTTTAAATTGGTTTTGATTTTAAAGACTTCCATTGTAGTACTTTGCTAAATGCTTTAGCCGTTATCACGGTGGCTGTAATGCTTTGGTTTTTCCTAGTTATTTAGGAGTTTTAATAATTAATATTCTCTATTATTTATAATATGTTTTCCGGAAAATCTAGACAAGGAAGTTAGGAAATTCCAGGGTGTTACAAAGTGGTTACCAGAGCTTCGTTTTCAAAATAAAATAAATTTTTATTTTGGGGGTACCCTAAGTTTTATTTTGGGAAAGAGGAGTTTCTTACTTTGGAAAGTTATTGGGAATGGAAATTTTCTAAAAAAAAAGTAATTTCCGAAAGTAAAAAGTTTTGAAAAAACAAATGTTTAAAAATCATTTACATGTGCAGGTATGCAAGGAATTCAGCTATGTATTATGTGTTATTGCTTTACTATCAAGTGGTGAGATTGGGTAGGAAGTTTGGACATGTAGAATAGACTTTATTTTTGTTCCTTCATGCATTTAAGTACATGTTTTCAGGTGTTGCTTATGTGAATAGTTATGTGTAGAAGAAATTGTATGTTAGCCACCAGACCTTTTTGGTTTGGAACTGTTAGCTTGGTTTTGTTGTGGGAAGGATGGCCCATTAGTTTTAAGTGTCGTGCAGGATGGTGGATAACATGCATAGTAAAGAAACTCAGATGGGAACATTGGAAAAGAAAGACTATGAGAGTCCACCTCAATATGTTTGGAAGATTTGATTCTATTGTTGGTACATGAGTACAATATTTAAGCTACCATTGTGGGACCAACCCGATCATGTGTCTGCTTTAATTGTTAGTTGTTTGTCGAATCATGCACCCTACTTGGAGATTAAGGCAAAGTTCAGTGACTTCCATTTTGTTGGAGGACTTCCAAACTACACCAAGTGAGGAGATCCAAATGGTCAATGGGGTTGTGCTTGGAGATATTTGAAAGGTTTTATTGCAAGAAAGGAGCAGGATTTTCAGGAGTCCAATGCAAGTGAGGAGACCCCACCCACACCAGTCCCAACTAATATGGAGGAAGATGAAATGAGTGAGAAAGAAGCTACTTCTAGGATCTCGAAGCTATGGATCGAAGGATAGTTCGTGCTATGAAATTGAGAATCCAAATCTAGTAATTCCGGTGTATGTGGATCTAGTGTCTGATTCTAAGGAAGAAGAAGAGCTTGACCCTGAATAAGACATGGATGAAGATACTAAGGAGAACATGGAAGATGATGTTAAAGATGATCCCGAGTTTATACCTATGAAATATGCGATGCCGAAGGATAAGAAGGATAATGTGAATGTTTAGAAGTTTTGTTATAGATATGAGTTAGTTAATGTTGCTTAGTATTGTTTAGAATGTTGGATAGTTTAGATTGTTGTTTTTCTGTGTGAATAGGTGGCAGTGAGCCATAAGGAAATTTTAGAAGAAATTAACCAATAAGAATTCTTATGAGAAAGAAATAATAAATGAGTCAGTTCTTTTAGAAATAAAGCCTCGAGTAGAGTAGAACCAAGGGAATTATTTTTATTTATGATGTGCTTTGTTCTTGTTCAGTTGGTTGTGTAAACAATCAATACTAAGTGGATCATTCGCTCTAAAAGAATGATAAGTTCTTTTGTGAGACGAATTGTGAAAATGTTGTTATGTTTTGTTATAAGTTCATGTTGTTCTAACTTAGAGTTAGACATAGTTAAATATAAAGGTCTTTTCCCTCTACAAGAGAAATAGGAGGCTTGACGTAACAACAATCAGATGAATGATGTAGTGAGACAATTAGCTACTGTAGCTGAACAGTTAGCTGCTAAAGGAAATGGTAATGGTAATGACCCTGCTGGGGAACTTTAAGAAGATTGCTCAAAGTAAACCACCCACTTACCAAGGAGAACCCTATCAAACAGTTTTAGAGGGATGGTTGAGAGAATTTAACAAGCTATTTGGGACAATTGAATGTCCGGAAGATTTTAAGGTGAACCATGCAATTTACTATTTGAGAGGAGAAGCTGATCTTTAGTGGTCACAAAATGAAGCTGTGATTAGGGCTTTGCCAGGGTTTAATTGGGTTGTGTTTCGGGAACAGATCCGCAATAAGTTTTATCCTGTGTTCCTTCAGAAATAGAAAGTTGATGAGTTTCTGGAGCTTAAGATGGAGAGTATGTCAATTACTCAGTATTACTCTAAGTTCATAGAGTTGTCTAGGTTTACTAATGTAATACCCCATATTTTCGCGTATTTTAAGAAAATATTTTTGTGCTTTATTCGTATAATTATAATATTTTTATTGAGAAAAATAAATATGTTCAATGGGCATATTTAATAAAAGAAATTAATAATAAGAAAAAAATAAAATAAATAATAAGTTTTGGTTGAAAGTAATTATTTGTGCTCATAAATAATATTTTATTATGTTTAAAATATTTTAAAAGGCTTCTAAAAATAGAATTTTCAAAGATTTCCTAATTTATTTTGAGGCAATGGCCTAAATGTAATTTCCACTTGTTAGGATTAGTATGTGCTTTTCCAAATCCTACTTTGGGGCCTATAAATACCCCTTAAAACCCAAAATTTCAGATTTTCTTGGTCATACTAGTCATTAGGATTTCAAAAATTTAGAGAGAAGAGAGAAAAAAAGGCTTTTGATTTCCGGAAAAAAAACTGCAGTTCGTGCAGTTCGGAAAAATTTTTTTGGGGTGTCTTGGGATCCGTGCCAGCCGGACCCCAACGCTACCATCATCAGTCGCCGCTGCTGCCACCGCCGGCTGTCACCTCCTACCCTTCGGTATATTTTTTCGAACTTCTGTAAAAAAAAAAAAAAAAAAAAAATTCCTTCTTTTTTTTTAATTCAATCTTGCAAATTCATGTTCATACTTATGTTTAATCATGTTTTTATGAGTTTTGATCATGTTTTAGTAAAGTATGATTTGTTTTAAGGCATGAATTAAAATTGTTGTTCATGAAATTTTAGATTAGTGTTTATAAATTATGCAAGTAATGAATTTTCATGAGTTTTATGATTTAAACTTTAATATTATGATCATGAATTATTATTGTGTGAATTTATGATGATTTTATGAAATTTAGATTGATTTTTAAAAGCTTTGAAAATAAAATAAATTGCTGTCCAAAATTTATAATCATGTAATTCAATGGAATAAATAATTTGATCATGTTTTGGGTTATGAAAAATTGTTCTAAAGTGTAGATTGGTTTCATAATTATGTTGGTTGATTGTATAAGAGACTTATCATGAAATTTCGATGTTTTTATAAATTTTTCATGACCTTAAAGTTAGTAAATAAATCTGAAATTTTCATAAAAACAAGTTAAAGTAAGTTTTAAGTGTTCATATTATGCTAGTATGATCACATATGAATTCTATGATGTTACATATAATTTTTAGTATGTTTATGAAATTTAAAAGTAATTTTAAGCATGTTTAACATGCTGTCCAGAATTTATAAAGTGATTAATTAGGCTTCTAAAATATGTAATTAGCATAAATTGATCATATAAATTAAGTAATATATTGTATATTTAATCTGTAGTTTTTGAAGCTTTTCAACACTAGTACAAAAATCAAGTTTTGTTGCGGTCAAAACTCAAGTATTTGCTGCAGTTTTTGACCGCAGCAAACCCCATAGCAGCAATAAAGTGAGTTATTATTTGCTGCAGTTGTTTGTTGAAGCGCAGCAAAAAATCGAATGCATTTTTTTTTTTTTTTTTTTTTTTTTTTCGATGCAAAACAGGCTCACAGCAGGAACTTTCAAAAACATGCAAACCTGTAGCAACACAAAAAAGAAACAAAACCACCAGCCCAAAAGAAGCAAAAGCTAAACTGAAAGCCAACTATACAAACCAAGCTGCATCCGGACATTCCAAAACACTGCAGCAACACAAACAGTCCCAGCAGACCTGAAACCAATTCTCAGCAGCAACCAGCAGAACTGACAACCCAATCACCAATCTCCAACCACAACAATTCCATCCTTTTAACCCTTCCCCCTTCC
Organism: Suaeda aralocaspica; assembly: GCA_016808085.1. Lineage (NCBI taxonomy): Eukaryota > Viridiplantae > Streptophyta > Magnoliopsida > Caryophyllales > Amaranthaceae > Suaeda > Suaeda aralocaspica. The sequence goes on along the minus strand of PYUH01000619.1, from coordinate 73,684 downwards.
CTGCAAGTTGAACTGCCACTGCTTCAAACTGAAATAATTACAGCATGCACAACAACAAAACCTGCACACCAAGCTGCCTAAATAAAAGCTGCAACCAATCTATATCAGCAGATATAATTAATTCATATATATTATAAATACAAAACCAATTGTCGTTACAAATGATCAATTCATATCCCAATACAAAATAAGGTTCATACATATATATACAAGTGGAGATCGAATTCGACGCATGCATAAAAGAGAACAAGTGTTGTTTGTTAAAACATCACAAGCAATGGGTGTAGAGGAATTTTGCCATATTGTCACGAACCTCGCCAATTTCCTCATCCGTGAATGACCCTTCTCTCGTAGATGTGGTGTACAAAACCTAATCAAAACATAAGAAATGTTCGAAGTATAAATAGTTGGGCTATAGCGAAATATAAACACTAATGCAATACATACATAAACACCATTCAAGCTATATATATGTTTAACCGCATCAAAAAAAGAACAAACAGAAACACTGCAGCGTCAAATGCAGCACAACACCAGTACAATAATTTGGCTGGATTATTGAAGAGTTACTTTGTTTGGCTGGATTATATCGAAAAAGGGCTGAATCTCAATAGATCATTGCAGCATGCACATGTGTAATATTTGTGTGCTCATAATGAGCTACACATGGTCTTAATGTGGTTCGGCAGGTTTGGTTGAATGCAGGTTCAATGCAGACTCAGCATGCTATTTTGAGCTACTCTTTAGCTGCAGCTGTCTATTATATCTAGGAAGCAAGTAACAAAGTCTTGTGAGGAGAGGAACATTGGAAGCCTGAGACAGTTTTCAAGCAGATCAAGAATAGTGTGGGTCTGAGAATTCAGAAACTGCAGCAGAATCAGATTTCTTCCTGTGATAGAGATTGGATTCTGCAGAGGTTCAGTTTCATGGCTTAATGCTGGTTTTTCCTTGGTCTGGCAAGTGTAATTCAGAGGATTCATATTTTGCGCATGGATAGAGTCTTGACAGCTGATAAGGAGTGGATTCAAGAGCTGCAGCAAACAACTTTGGGATATATACATACAGAATAGTTGTTGGTTTTGGTATTAGTTTTGAGGGTACAGTTTTGTTTGTTTATAGGTTCTGTTTTAGTGATGTTTTGTTTCTGGTTGTTACAGCTAGGTAGTTTTTTTGCTGATCTAGGTCTGGTTGAGTCATCCTCCAAAGATCAGTGTTTAGGGTTGTATATGCAGGGTTTTAATCTGGTGCTGTGCAGAGTTACTTTGTTTGGTTGATGCTGTTTGAGTTTGGTGTAGGCTGTGTGGTAGTGTTGAGGTTTAGTGGTTAGATGCTGACAGTTTTAGCAGTTTTTGAGGCTTTTGTGCAGATTTTGTTTGTTTTGACTTATTTTGTATAGTTTGTAGGTTTGTTTTGCTAGTTGTTATATAGTTTTGTTGTTTGCTCTAAGCTTCCTAGGCTGAATTGAGTTTCACACGAACATACAATCCAGAAGCTTCACAACTAACCGAGGCACACTTAATTAAATGGAACTCAACACAATAGTAGAACACCATCAAAACAATCAAGTTCTATTGGAGATTCAGATTCGAAAGAGAAGCAAAGGGAGCACACACGTACCTTTTCTTGATCGTCAGAATCTGTACATGTTGAGATGATATCGTAAATGTACCGCATCACATAGTACCCGCAATCAATACCATTTTGTTGTTGCGCACACTTTCAATTACATAGCACGTACAAAAAACAATCGAAGTCAACTAGTTGAACATATAAGGCAAATGCATACAATTAAGTTGAGTAAACAACATTTTGATTTTATTACCTGAATTGATATGAGCTTCGAATCGTTATGCTTGTTCTTATCCTTTACATGACACTAACAATTACAAAATTTAAGTCAAAAAAATCAAAGAAAAGCAAAAAAAATATAAATACGATTCGGTTAGTAATATACCTATTTACAAAGGTCATTATCATTAAACCACGTGGCGGTTCAAGTGGGCAAGAATCAAATTGAAACACCTTGTACGTTGCCGGTGAAATCACGAGAAGCACCCAATGTGAACTACAACCACAAACAAATTAAACAATTGATGCATGAAGATTTTCATAAGTGTGCGGATTACACAAAAGATTTCGGGTGGAGAAAGGCTTACTGCTCAAGGTAAGGAGCGAAAATCAACTTCCTCTTCGCCCGGATTGCTTCTTTGATACTGGTTTCTATGTAGGCTTTGACATCAGCTTTGCTTTTCAATCAACGTTGATCATATACCTCTTGAGGACATAGCCACCCGACATTTAGAATTTAGTCACAACCTAACATATCCAACTAAATGGAACTATAGAAGACTAATAGTAATGACTTTGGTGGGTTACAATCGAAGACATGGTATCAAAAGCGCAAAAAAAAAAAAAAGAAGCAAGAAAAAACAAACAATTTGGAAAATTAATAATTGAAAAGCAAATTTTCTTTACCTCATAAAAGCTTACAACAAGGAAACGGACACCATATTAACATGTAACAAATCACGGATATCTCCTTTGGTAACGCAAGCCTCGGCATCCTCAAAGTAATGGAACTGTGTTTTACTCAACAAAACTTTCAAAGGGTTGTCTTCCGGCTCGTCCTTGACACATTCATGTAGCCACTGACACACGGTCGAAAAAGAGTTTAGGACTTGTTCATCCACAATGTAAGTCTCATCTCCAAAATTTGAACCCTTTGAAGAGATCTTGTTTTGTTGGATATCTTCTTGAACTTTTCTGGAATCTCCCTTCTCATGTGAATTCCCTTCACTTCTATGTGCTTCTCCTTCATTTAGACGAATCATAAAGTCATTTTCGGGTAATGGAAAGAAACAGTGAAGGATTTAGTCTTGTAGAGAGTTTTGAAATGAATGAATGAATGTTTGCATGTTTTGATGAATAGGTGTGTGATTGGAAGAAATAATGAAACAATGCATGCATAAATTATTGATTGAAAAAATGAATGCATGATTAATTAAATGTGAGTGAAGGAGTGTGTTAATATAAAGTATAGAAGAATGAATGGTTAAATAATTGGCATATGCATATCACTTTGATTAGCTATGCTGCTAAATAATTGCCACATAATTACACCGTAGTACTCACCTTCTCAGAAAACCGCACCCATTTTCGCGGCCACGTAATAAAACTCCCCTGTGCTTCTCCCAAAGTTTGCAGCCCCCAATCTGGTCGTGGCATAGGTAGTCCCATATCTTCCCAACCGTCTACAACTGAATCAAGGGACACACGACAATTGGAGGGATCAATTTTGTGTCCATGGGTAAGTTATTTATCCGATTGCGGAAGTAGCTGGCCAAATGCAACCGCAAACAACTCCTTTTGTGATGTTTTGGGATCCGGCAGTAGCATTGTACAAGGAGTTTCCTCCTGCATAAACAATAATTACTGTGAGACAAAACCATGAATGATGAGGCATTTACGGGGAGAGGGTTGGTGGTTTTGTAGCTTTGCATTACCTGTACATCACGAATCTCCTTTTGTGGGACTTCTCCATCATACTTTTCTGGGTGGCTTTGACTTGTCAATAACTTCTACAATTGGTGAGGAGGTGACATCAGGTATCCCCACCTTCCCACAAAGGGCTTTGAATTTTTCAGCAACCAAATCCTCCACCCTCTTCTCTAATTCTGGGCACAATGTGGATTTCAATGCACGACTGTTGGACTGATCTTTCCCTAAAGCCTTTCTCTTTCCTAGCCGTATACCTCCTACTCCTTTCACCCTACCTGAGTGGTCGGGGCCTACGACTAATGCCAAGGGATCATAACCTGTGTTGTCTTCTTCTTTCATGCTAATCTGCAAGACATAAAAGAAAACAACACGCTGCAAAAATAAGCAAATGCTATGAAGAAGTGACTATCAACAGCAGCAACACAACAGAAACAACAACAACTTTACAGAAACAACAGCAACATAGGAAAAATATACAGCAGCAACACATCGAAAACAGCATACCTAAACAGCAGCAAAAAGAAACAGCAGCAACACAACAGAAAATAACAGCATCAACACAACCGAAAACAACAGAAACAGTAGGACCACAGCAGAAACAACAGACCAACACAACAACACAAGAGAAAACAACAAAAAAAAGGACAAAAAACAATAAAAAACAGAACAAAAAACAACAAAAAACAGAACAAAAAGCAAAAGACAGTAGAGGAGGCACAACAGATGCAAGCTGCTTTTACCACTGCATCTGCAACCTTCTTCAACTCGGGATCTTTAATGGCACACCTTCCACTTGCATCTCAAGCATGTAACGAGCAGTACCAATCAATTGCGTGATTTCCTGCCAATGATGTAACTTCAGAAGAAGAGGCAGTGGTTGTGTCACCAGAAGATGAAACCACTTTGTCATAAAAACCTTCAGCTTTCCACTTTGCTTTAGCTCGCTCATAGGGGTATTGCCCCATGTGATGAAAGGCCTTCTTTTGCTTCGCACTTTTAGACGCGGCAGCACCCTTTGCCTAGTGAAAGATTAGAAATAACTTACTTTACATACACTATAACCATTACATATATTGAAAAGTTACAAATTAATAAGTCTCAAAGAACGCATGCGTGTTGGAAAAAGACTTACAACTTGGTCTGGAGTTGTCTTTTGTGCAACAAAATTTTCCCAAACTTCGCTAGAGATGTGGGGGTAAATGTCATAAGGCATTTGATTGCCTTCTTTGTTCGACCTCTTCCTTGTTTTCGTGATCCATCCACTCACAAGGTTAGACTTAAAGTCCCTAAATATCACCGCAACAGCGGACATGAACAACAACCTCTTTTCCTCGATTGCATCAATGTGGAAAAGATTCTTCAATTTGTCACAACTAATGAGTTTCAAAATCACCACTCTTAAAAAAATAGAACTGTATAAACTAAAAAGAAGGCTTAAACATACCACTTTATCTTGCCACATAGTGGCTTTCAATCCATCCTCCACATATTCCGAATTTGGCAAGACACTAAGCTTCCTCATGCATTCTCTGACATGCCTCCCATACAATTGTCTCCACTCACCACATGGCTGGCCATGCTCATTGGACTCAAGGTGCATAGGTTCATCTGGTTTCACTCCCTTAGATGGACCTCGTCTTTTTCTTGGACAAGTATTTTTCGTTGACTTCTTCCTTGATGAACATGAACCTTCAGTATGGAGTTGTGCGTCATGAGGGATAAGTGCCTGGGTCTCTGGAACCAGATGTGTCTGTTCACGTGCTGTATCATCTCCGGATATGGGATTTGCTTCAACAACAGGAGGTGCCTGATGTGCCATCATCTCAAATTGCTCCACTCTATCAAGGTACTTTTCGTACTATATATCCTCGGGGTCACCTTGATCCTCCTCCAAACGATGATCAAATAGAGGATCTGACTCGTAACTCACTTCATCTAAACTGTGGTCAGTGTCATCATCACTAGACATGTACGCACCTGTAGCAAGGTGGAAGATTAGTGAAAACGATCATCATTAATGAAAACAAAGCAAATTTAAATAGTAAAAACAAAGAAAAGAAATGTAGATATTATGTTTAATCATGTAAATAATTAACTTCAAAAAACTGTACGTATGATGTGTTATCATCTAATTTTTGTTATTATGAAGATTTCAACATGATAAATTAAAACCAAGCCGTACATTAACTAACCTTTTTTTTTTGGTAAAATGTAAGTGATTGTATTACCAAAAAGGCAAATATACAACCTAAAAGCTACTAAGGCAAAACTGACTCAGTTTTGCACAAAGTAGTCCATAAAGCTCAACTATACAAAAGACAAGACCTGAGCTATACAAACAAAAGAAACCACAGAAGCTAATCTAGCCAAAACAAAAAACAACCTAATCCAAAACCCCAAAAGGCCAACAATGCAGTCAAACCTGAACCTCGACACAGCACCCCCAAACCACCCCCAAACCAGTCTGTTTGAAAGCAAGCTTCTAAAAAATACCAACTAGAACAACAACAACAATCCCTTCAGTGTGGTCATCTTGGATGTAGTTTATGTCATTAGTAGCAGATTCAGCAACACTCACATTAGGAGAAGTAAAAGGCGGAGAATCATCAAATGTATCATACTCTTCCTCGTCATCAACATCTCCGATCCCTAGGATACTTCGTTTCCCCAGTAAAACTATTGGCCATTTTGAGTCTGCGGGGTTAGTTACATAAAAAACTTGCTTAGCTTGGGCCGCGAGTATAAAATGCTCAGGTCTTTCACGCATACGCCCCAAGTCAACAAGAGTAAAATCGCATGGATCATTACTTCTTACCGACCGCCGATTGTTGTCTACCCAGTTACACTTGAAAAAGAAAACCGTGAAAATGCAATAATCAAATTCCCACATTTCTGCAATTCGGCCATAATACATTAACTTAGCATTAACTGGAGATTGGTCCTTCGCAGTTGCATAAAAAGTTGATGACGCTAACACAGAGGCACCACTATTCTGCACACATTTTGACTTTTGATCTTGAAATGTGGTCCAAAATGTGAATCCATTAATGTCGTAACCATCATATTGATTCACAGTTTCACGAAGTCCATAAGCTAACCACTTAACCGTATCAGAAACACCCTCCAACTTTTCAAGAGTAAATTGCTTATGAAACCAATCAATGAACGTCTTATTATGCATTTGTGACCACCACCTATCCCCCTTCCCTGGATTCTGTTCTTTCACAAGCCGCCAATGTTCAGTTAGAAAAGGATGAACTTCTACCATGTGATGGGGTATGTGCTTGTTAAAGGACACTCATGTTTGCCAAAACCGATCTAGACCCAATTGTACCCTTACCATCAAGCCTCCCTTCGTGATGAGATGTAGGCAAACCAATAGGATTTGCACCATGTATGTATTCTTCTATGAAATTCTCGACCTCATCACTAATGACTCCTTGAACTATACTAGCCTCTGGTCTAGAAGAATTCGAGACTTTGTTACCTAATGCCCCCATATGTCTTTCATAAGGATAGAACCATCTCAAGAAGACAGGACCTAGAAGCTTAATTTCACGAACAAGATGTATAATTAAGTGAACCATTATGTCAAAGAAAGCGGGCGGGAAATACATCTCAAACTTACATAAAGTCTCAATCACCTTTTCTTGAAGAGTGTCTAGCTTAGATGGATCTAACACTTTGCTGCAAATTGTATTAAAGAAAACACATAGTTCTGTGATGGTGTACCTAACATGCTTTGGTAGAATTCCACTAATTGCAATTGGCAGAAAGACTTTCATCATAACATGGCAGTCGTGTGATTTTATGCTAGATAACATCAACTCCCCATCTAAAGTCACAAATCTTTTCATGTTAGAAGAATACCCTGACGGAACCTTTAAGTTGTGAAAAAATGCACAAAAATGTTTTTTCTCATGTTTTGAAATGCACAAAAATGTTTTTTCTCATGATTTGACATTGTATAGCATGCAGGAGGTAAGAAGTAAGTATTTTTCTCTTGATTTCCACTTTCATGAACCTTTTTCTTACCCTTTCCCTGGTTGCCCTGACTATCTTCCTCGGGGTTTTTCCTTTTCTTAGTCTCCTTCAGCTGAGGCCACAGCTCAGGACGAACTCCTACTTTTCTCAAGAACTCCCGATTGACCTTAGTGTCTTTAGTCTTGTTTGGAATGTTGAAAAGAGTCAAAAGTAGGGCATCACAAACATTTTTCTCGATGTGCATCACATCAAGGCAATGTCTGATTTGTAAATCTCTCCAATACGGAAGCTCACAAAAGATGTACTCTTTTTTCCACAACCCAGAGCTATCTACATTAGGTTTACCAAAAACAATCTTAACACCCTTAACTAGTGAATAAACTTCATAACCGGTTAAAGGACGACGAGCAACACGATCTTTAACCTTCCCATTGAAAGCCTTCTTCTTCTTACGAAAAGGGTGATTAGGTGGAAGGAACCTTCGGTGGCCCTAATCAACATACTTACCGACCCATGTAGAATCCAGGTCCTCCATATAAATAGGGCATGCCTTAGTTCCTTTGTTCTTGTATCCAGATAAGTTACCATAAGCGGGAAAATCATTAAGGGTGCACAAAAGCATTGCATGCAATGTGAAAGTCTCCTTTGCATAAGAGTCATACACAGATACCCCTTCATGCCACAACCTTTTCAAGTCATCAACTAGTGGTGCCAAATAAACGTCAATATCATTACCGGGTAGCTCTGGACCAGAAATAAGAAGTGAGAGCATAAGGTATTTTCGTTTCATGCACAACCAAGGTGGAAGGTTATAGATGGTAAGAATAACTGGCCATGAACTATGCTTGGAACTAAGATTACCGAAAGGGTTCATTTCATCGGTGCACAAACCAAGTCTCAAGTTATGGCTATCATCACCAAATGTCTTATATTTCCGGTTGATAGTCTTCCATTCAGGACCATATATTGTAGCAAACCCTTCATCTTTCGGCCCTCCGCATGCCACCTCAAATTCTTAGCATCTTTACTGATTGTAAACAACCGCTTAAATCTAGGTATGATTGGGAGATACCACAATACCTTACACGGCGGACCAGCTTTACCATTCGCTCATTCTGGCTGATAGCATGGCAACCCGCACTTTCGACACTTATCTAACAATTCATAATCATTCCGATATAAAACACAATCATTGGGGCAGGCATGTATTCTCTCATACTCCAAGCCAAACGGACACATCAACTTCTTAGCATAGTAAGTTGACTTAGGAAGTTCATTGCCATCCGGGAACATGGTACTCAACTTTTCTAGCAATGCATTGAAACTTATGTCTGTCCAGTTGTGTTCTCACTTGAGAGTAAACAATTCCATCACAGCGGATAGAATAGTCAATTTAGTGCATCCGGGGTACAAAGGCTTCTGGGAGGCCTCTAAAATGGTTTCAAAACCTCGACCATCTTCAAGACCCTCCACCATGTTTTCTACTCGACAACCCTCATCATCGTTGACGTAGTCATCATTTACGAAGCCATCATCATTGGTTTCATCAATAAAGTGCTCATCATCTTGATGACTATTATCGTCATGTTGATGAGTACGACCCTCACAATTACCGTCATGGAGTCCTGTCTCACCTAGATAACTCCACACATGGTAATTAAGTCGAAAACCATAAAGAAGTAGGTGTACCCTAACCTCTTCAATACTTTCAAACCTACAATTGTTTGCACACTTGAAGCAAGGACACTAAACCCCCCCCCCCCCAGGGGTGAAGGAGCGCAGAACCACGGCACTTTCACAAAACTCCTCCACCCCTTCTACAATTGGGACTGGTCCGAAGCAAGGAGACAGCCAAGACGAGCGGGGGCAGCGTGTTTGAACGAGGAACACCAATGAAAGCTGGGGCAAGGAAAAAGGGAAGAGGAGAAAGCGGGAACCTGGAAGAGAGATGGGGGGCATAACGGGCAAGGGACGGGAGCAGAGGGGGCGGGAAGAGAAGAGAGCAAGCGGAAAACAACAGAACGGGGAGAAGACGGGGTAAGCAACGACATAGACGCGAGGCACCAACGCAATCATCGCGACAGGGGGGACAAGAGGGGCCGGCAAACGAGAGAAAAGGAGTCACGACAGGGGGGGGGGACAAAAGGGGGGAAGCAACTACAGAGACTCGAATCAACAACGCGCAGCACGACATGGTGGACGTCAGGGGGGGAGGAACACAGAAACAGGAGCACGACATGGGACATGATGGGGAAGCAACGACAGAAAGCGAGGCAACAACGCAGCAGCAAGAAAGCGGAGGCGAGGGGTAAGCACATCGATGCGAAAGCTAACTCCATACCGACCATGGCCACCTGGGTCCGGCAAAGGCGGCACAACGACCGAGAGGCCAAGAAGGGAGGGGAGGAAGGGATAGACATACAGAGGGCAAAGAAA
>PYUH01000619.1:45851-62587 GCA_016808085.1 Suaeda aralocaspica | reverse complement strand
GAACGATCTTTTGTCATCTTTGTTTAACTAGTAACACAAATTAAAGCTTTTTCAGTAAAAATGAATATATATAAATCTTTAACCTTTAATATATATGTTGATCATAACTTGCAATTTACTGATCATATTTTCGAATATAAGGTGTAATACAATTTTGAAAAAATACATAACTTTTATATTACATTTTTAAGCAACTACATAGACTCTAAGTCAGCAACTCATCATCTCTACATTGTTGACAATATTTTCCTGCAACTATATAAATATGATCACTACATTGTTTGACAAAATTTTTAAGCAACTACATAGACTCTAAGTCAACAACTCATCATCACTACGTTGTTGACTTCATTTTTATGAAACAACATAAACATGATCACTACATTGTTGACATTATTTTTAAGCAACTACATATAATCTAAGTCAACAACTCATCATCAAGAATCGTAGGTCTAGTGTTAATCATCATCTATTCTAAATCAATAACTCCATACCTACTCAATGCCAACCTTTTTCCTTCAAAATGCTTCACAACGACCTATATTCCAATAAATTTATGGATTAATTAATATATACATACATATTGCAAAGAAACATCGATAATCATAATCAAAATCGTATCTTTAATAAAGAAAGGAAAATTCGAAAAAGCTAACAAAGAAATTGGAAAACAACTCAACACAATGTCAACTCAAATCAAATAAAATTGAAAAACAACGATACAACACAATTCGAATCAAAACATTACAAATGAAAACCTAACAAGGCAATTCGCATAATAGGTCCAACAATCTTTCACCCACACACTCACACACTCAAACCTAACAATCTTTTAATTCACAATGTACATAATCACACCTCAATTAAAATAAAACATAAGATCAAGTTTTTACCTTTTGAGTAGACAGGGGTTTGACCAGTGAGTTGTTCCAACACCTATAAACAAAACACAAATCAAATCAAATTCGAAAAACTGTAAATTAATTAAAAACACTCAAAATCAAAAAAAAAATCCCCAAAATTAATTAGAAAAACCCTAACTTTAGCAGCTTTGTGACTCTCAATCTTATCATTATAATTGCAGTTTTAACAACTACAGTCTTAACAACTACTAGACTACACAAAAGTCAAACTACACACATAACCATGCAGCAGTAAATCATCCACATAACACAGCAAAACAGTACACACATAGCAGGCTCAACACAAACTGCAGAATCCATTTACTGATCTGCAGCATCTGACCAGAATAAGGATTAGCCAAACTGCAGTTTAATATCAGACCATCGAGTCAAAAGTAAAGTACAGATGAAGAGGAACAAAAGAAGGAAAGAAGCATTTGTAGTTGAAATTCGACTTGATTTTGGTGAATAAGATGAAAAATTAAATGAATCCCAGAATTTTTTCTTATTATTAGAAGTTAAATTTGGAGGAGAAGAAACAGAGTTATCCATATTCTTTGCACTTTAAACTGCAGCAACTGCAATTGTGCAGTTCAGACAAACTGCAATTAAACTGCAATTGTGCACTTCAGACAAACTGCAATTAAACTGCAATTAAACTGCAATTGTGCACTTCAGACAAACTGCAATGAACAGAGGAGAAGAAATTGCAATTAAACTGCAGCAACAGCAATTGTGCAGTTCAGACAAACTGCAGCAGCAACTAATCAACTGCACAAAACCTGCAAATTTGCACTTCAACCAGCAGGATTCAGTCTCAAGACAAAAAATCTACACTGCAATTCTGCATTTCTGCAGCCACTGCACACCAAAACAAATTAAGCATCCAACATGCCAACCATGCACCCCAACCCTACACACCAAACCAAACAACAGCAGACCTTCAACAACATACCACCAAACAACAGTGTTTTATCTGTACAAACGAACATCTTCTTCTTCTCCTTGTGCTGATCTCAGAACTGCCTATAATAACTGCTTTAACATACTTTTGCCCGAAAAAACATCACTTTTTGCACAGCCAAATTCACAACAATAATTCAATACTACACCATTTAAATTCCACAAAATTCAAACATCCATCAACCTAAATTTCCTTCAACAACAAATTAAAAAGTTCTCAAACTAAATAATAACCATGAAAATCAAGTAATAATAAAACTGCAACAAATTAAGCTAAAAAAAAGAAATTAAACAAAAGTGATAAATATACCGTGCTAAAGATTTTGAGAAGAGAGTTATCAGAAGAAGGAAGAAAGTTGATGTAAGCGAAACTACGATTACTTTAGTATTCACTTGAATACAATGCCCACTATAGCTCATATTTGGATTACTTTAGTATTCAAATTGCAAAATTCCTGCAAACAAAAACACCTATCTTTTATTACACCTATAAACTACTTCAATTTTCAACTACAATCTAAACTTAACTAAAGCTCATAGATCTGAATCAAAACATGAAATAACAATCACTTGAAAAATTGAATCTAATGCAACAACATGAATAGCTGAATTTAAGCTAAATCCAAATTAAAACAAAAATAATTCAACCCAAATTCAGATTACAATCAACTGATAAAAAACAATGAATAAGCAGATAAATGATTGAAATTCAAGAACAAATGAATCTAATGTAAATAATCAAAGATACAGTAAACCAAAATAAAGTAAAAATAGAGCAAAAAGATTGTACCTTTAAGATCAGAAAAGCTGCAAAAACATGAAAGAAGCAAAATGAGAAGAAACCCTTTTGAGATTTCAGAAAATTAATCAAACCCAAGTTGAAGAATCAGCAGAAAATGAACCCCAATAACGCGCAAATAGAAAACTGCCAGCAGTTGATGACTACCCCAAATGAAAATAATTGGTGAGAGAAAAAGAAAAAAGAAAAAATTAAAATACAATTTTGAAAACTGAAAATCAAATTATTATTATTATTATTATTATTATTAATGAAACATCAAACTGAAAAACGAAAACCCTAGGTGATACAAATAGTTTTACCTTTACAAATTGAAACCCTAGGTGATACGAAAACCTCTGGATTCGTTGATGGCGGTGGTGGAAGTGAAGCTTCTTGCTGAAAATTAAAGGTGTAGATTTGTTGATGGGGTGCGGAAAAGGAGTAAGGATTTCCCCTGGAGGTGCGAGATTTGTTGAGAGGAAGAGAAGGTAATGTCAACAAAGGAAAAAAGAAAGAGATGAATGAGTCTGAGAAAGAGGGCAAAACGAAAAGGGAAGTGATAAAGTCCCAAAAACTCCAAATGGAAAAAAAGGAAAAAAAAAAAAATTGCCATCCACATATTTGTTGCGGTTAAGAACCGTAGAAAATATTCAAACATAGCACCAAAAAATTATATTTGCTACGGCTACACAATAACCTGAGAGAATAAGGTCTCATCATGACATTCATTAGATTATTTGCTTCGGTTTTTAGAAAACTTGATTTTTGTACTAGTGCAAGGAGTTTTGGTAATTTTATATTGCTGTCCACTTTTCTAAAGTCGCATAAAAATTATACTAAGGTTTTTTAAAACATAAATAAGTCCCGAAAATTAAGTAATGTTACAATAGAAAAGTTAAACTGTAGTATGTAATTGAATAGAGACCACATAAGGAAGCTTTAGACAAAGTTTCAATATAGAAGTTAGTTATAGTTGTTGGAGAATTTAGTCATAAGGTTTTAATTTAGTTTCGATTTTTCCCTATGTAGGAGACTTTGAACTAGTCCACTTCTAGAAGTTGTGGCGGAGCACCGTTACTTTACAAGGTACGTAAGTACCAAAGACAAACACATGAGTTAGAATGCATACTTGAACAATTCTTGATTACATGAAATCTTGTATGCTTGTTTTGAATCATGAATTTATGTGCATGGCAAGTTTTTAGTAGCATGTTCTTAAAGTATGATGGCATTCCATGTTAAATAGAAAGTTAAATTTTTATAAGCTTGAATTGAAATGTTATGATCAATTTAATTTGGCCAATGGTTTATCAATCAAGGAAGGAAGTTATTTTTAAGTTGGTTAGTTACTTAATCAACAAGAAAGGTAGTTGAGAATTTAGATTCACATGATTAAAAGAAGTTATGAGCAATTATTTTAGATATGTTGCCACTCACAGTTTAATGTGAGGTCAAGAAGAAACCAAGTAATTAGCCACTCACAGTTAATGTGTGGTAAAGGAAGCTCAATTTAATTAAAGGACACATATAAGATTAATTTTGAATCACCTTAAGTTGGAGATAATTTATTTGGCTTACTTGATTTGATGCATGTCTTTATGTGATGTTGTATTAGAGTCATAACATTGCTAAACCTGTTAAATCAAGTAAAGTGTAAGAGGACTTGCATCAAAACTCTTGGAACGTATATACATTGAGTATGAACAGTGGGGGGATTCATATGGAACAATGATCTATGACTTCTAATTGGAGTACAAGACGTTGTACTCTTTTCTATTTTTAATGCGCTGGATATCCATCACTTTATGTTACATATTAATACCTTCTTGGAGTTGCTCCCAAGTTGGTGCCCAAAAGGGCGATGATTTTAAGGAGGAAACCCGTTCGATGCAGGATCCCTAAATTTAAATATAATAATTAAATTAATTGACTCCATGTACATGTAAAAAGTTCGTCAAAGGTAAGTTGAGTGCATGTTTTATTTCTTTCGTTTATTGCATAGTCTTTAGTAGTTATGTACTCAACTTTGCTGACTGTTTGTTTTGTGTGCATGACTTTGTTTTGGACTTGGCCCAACAATGACCCACTTCTGGTGAGTAGTTGTCTAGTAAAAGAAAACCTGCAGGTACAAGTGGGCATAAGTCATTTCATGATGGGCTGGAGTGAGAGCGCCTGTTGTGTTTTGTAGCTTTACATTATTTTGTTGCTTATGAAGACTAATGTTTATTTTGGATGTTGATTTATTTCTAAAGACTCTTAGTTTTGGTCTGGTTTTTAAGGGCCATTTATATGGTTTCGAAGTGTAAAAAGTTTAAAATTGATTTTTAGTTTGAGATTGTTCCATATTTAGATGTTTTAATAAATATAATCCTTAATAATTTTAATATGTTTTCCGGAAAAATAAGAAGTAAGAAGTTAGGAAATTCCAGGGTGTTACAGCTAAGGAGGTTGTGGCAACCGAAAAGTGGAAGGCTAGTCCTTTTGAGAGAGTGTTACCTATAGACATCCAGTTGCAATTAGGCGGGCAAGTCTTCGAGTCCTTGGATGAGTTATATGGGAGAGCTGCACATCTGTATACCTTATACCAAAAGAAGAAGGAGATGTTGAAAGAAGGTAAGACGAGGGAGAAAAGAAAGGATGGTGGAGGAAACTTCAACTAACAAGGGAGTCACGGTGGATTTAAGAAGCCTTGTTTCAACAATAACTTTCAAGGCAATAAGGGAAACTTTGGGCAGCCTTCTAATGGAAATGAGAATAGGGCTCAGATGGATAATCAAGGAGGTCGTGTGTACTTCTGTAAGAAGTGTCCTAACAATCACCCATGAAAGGACTGTGATGGGAACCCAGTGACTTATCGTTTGTGTAACAATCTTGGACACCGTGAGTATAAATGCTTCTCCAAAAACAAGGTAAACGAAGGACAAGGTTCTCATTTCAAAGGGAATTCAACTGGAGGTCAACAGAAGGGTTTCCAAGGAAACATGGAAGAAAAGGCAACGCACCAAGCCGAGAATAGGAATGGAAGTGGAAATGGAGGAGGTTAGACTAAGACATTGAGTTCTAGAAAGCTGAATATGATGGCTCAAAGTGAAGCTGATGCTATTAAGGATATGATTACTGGTACATTCTCTATTCACTCTCTTCCTATTAAAGCTTTGGTTGATTCTGGTGCAACATATTCTTTTGTATCCACTATGATTTTGGAAAAGTTAATGCCTGTGTTGGGAAAAGTAGATATAATAGATATGTCGATAGTACCCTGATGACAAGAAGGACAGTGTTCTAGGAGATTTTTGGATGTTCCGATTGAAATTGAGGGAGTTGAATTTAAGGCTAACCTAATTGAGTTTGATTTAGGTGTCTTGGAAGTGATTCTGGAGATGGATTGGTTGAGTGAGCATAAGGCTGAGATTTTGTGTGAGCCATAGAAGATCTCTTTAGTTAATAAGGGTAAGAAAGTGAGCTATTGGAGGGTAGGAAGGCCAAAACGCAACAAAATAGTGCTAGTAATGAGGTTTGCTAGGTTTGTGAAGAGTGGTTTTCAAATTTACATTTTTAGTGTGAGGGATGTAGTTCATGTTGAGAGTGCTAAGCTAGTGGACATTGAGGTAGTGAGGGATTTCCTGGACGTGTTTTCGGAGGAGATTCCGAGAATGCCTCCGAAATGAGAAACCGATTTTACCATAGACTTAGTTCTAGGAACAACACCTATTTCCAAAGCACCATATAGGATGGCACCTGCGGAAATGAGTGAGTTAAAAGAGTAGTTACAGGAGTTGTTGGAGAAGGGTTACATTAGGCCTAGTACTTCACCTTGGGGAGCACTAGTGCTGTTTGTGAAGAAGAAAGACGGGAGTTTGAGGTTGTGTAGTGCTGTTTGTGAAGAAGAAAGACAGGAGTTTGAGGTTGTGTATTGACTATAGGGAGTTGAATAAGGTGACGATCAAGAACAAGTATCCTTTACCGGGGATTGATGACTTGTTTGATCAATTGAAAGGAGCTACTGTGTTTTCAAAGATTGATTTGAGGTCAGGATACCATCAATTGAGAATTGATAATGAGGACATACCAAAAACGGCTCACTGTTATGCCTTTTGGGTTAACGAATGCTCCAGCAATTTTCATGGACTTAATGAATAGGATCTTTGAACGGTTCTTGGATAAGTTTGTGGTAGTTTTTATTGATGATATTTTGGTGTACTCTAAGAGTGAAGAGGAATATGTAGAACATTTGAGGACAATTTTGATGACACTGAGGGAGAATAAATTATATGCTAAATTCTCGAAATGTGAATTTTGGTTGGACAAAGTTGCAGTTTTGGGGTATTTTGTGTCAAAAGAGGGATTCGAAGTAGATCCAACCAAGATCGAAGCTAAAAAAGAGTAGCCTACACCTAAGAATGTGATGGATGTATGGAGTTTCTAGGGGTTAACAGGATATTATAGGAGGTTTGTGAAGGAATTTTCGAGAATCGCTAAGCCAATGACGTCGTTAATGAAGAAAGACTGTAAGTTTTTGTGGAGTGATAAGTGTGAAGAAGCATTTAAGATCTTAAAGGAGCGTTTTACTACGGCTCCGATGCTCACTTTGCCAGATGGGAGTGACTCTTATGATGTGTATAGTGATGCTTGTAAAAATGGTTTGGGATGTATTTTAATGCAAAATAGAAAGGTGATTGTGTATGCTTCGAGACAATTGAAGCCATACAAATCAAACTATCCTACTCACGATCTCGAGCTAGCGGCAATCTTGTTTGCTTTAAAGATATGGAGGCATTACTTGTATGGAGTAAGGTGTAGGATCTACACGGAACACAAGAGCTTAAAGTACGTTTTCACTCAAGAAGATTTAAACATGAGACGAAGGAGATGGCTTGAGTTGATCAAGGATTACGATTTAGATATCGAATACCATGAAAGGAAGGCCAATGTGGTAGCGGATGCTCTAAGTCGTAAAACTAGACATGGAGTTAATTCTCTAGTGGTCACTAACAAACTGTATAGAGACATGGAGAAAATGAACTTGGAGATGGTGAAGGAGTGAGTGTTGGAAGGAATACTTTGTAATCTTAGTATCCAGCCAATAGTGTTTGAGGAGATTAAGAAGAACCAGGATGGAGATGTGCAATTGGATAGAATAATGGAGAAATTGAAAGCAAGAAAGGCTATGGACTTCAAAATCCATGAAGATGGAAGCTTGAGGTACAAAGGAAGGTGGTGTGTACCACAGAAGTATGAAGATTTGAAACTGATAATCATGGAGGAAGGCCATAATACACCGTATTCAGTGCATCCTGGATGCAATAAGTTGTATACGGATTTAAAGAAGGTGTATTGGTGGCCTAGGATGAAAAGGGAAGTAGTTGAATTCGTGAGCAAGTGTCTTACTTGTCAAAAAGTGAAATTTGAGCATAAAAGACCACACGAAGAAGTCCAACCACTTGAGATACCATGATGGAAGTGGGATTGCATATTAATAGACTTTGTAACAATTGCCAAAGTCGAGGAATCAAAATGATACCATATGGGTTGTGGTAGATAGGCTTACTAAATCAGCAGTGTTTATACAGATGACCAAGACTTGGAGGATGGAACAACTTGCAAAGGCTTACATAAAGCATGTTGTGAGGCTACATGGGGTTCCAAAGGATATCGTGTCAGATAGGGATTCTAGGTTTCTTTCGAAGTTCTAGAAAAGTGTCTAGAAAAACTTCGGTACAACGTTGAAAATGAGTACAGCTTTCCATCTAGCAACCGATAGACAAACGGAGAGAACCATACAAACTTTGGAGGACATGCTAAGAGCTTGTATAATGGATTTTCAAGGGAATTGGGAGGATTGTTTAGATCTTATCGAGTTCTCATACAACAATAGCTACCATGCAAGTATTGGCATGGCACCTTTTGAAGCTCTATTAGGAAGGTAGTGCAGAAATCCCTTATGTTGGAGTGACATAAGTGAGACAGTGATTCAAGGACCTCAATTGATTGAAAAAACCACCGATAATCACTAGTACAAAAATCAAGTTTTGCTGCGGTCAAAACCCAAGTATTTGTTGCGGTTTTTGACCGCAGCAAACCCCATAGCAGCAATAAAGTGAATTATTATTTGCTGCGATCAAACCGCAGCAAATACTTTTTATTTGCTGCGGTTGTTTGTTGAACCGCAACAAATAAAGCATTAAAAATTGGAGGGAAAGTCTACTATTTGCTGCGGTTTTTGTTAACAACCGCAGCAAATAGTGCAGTTTCCCACCAAAAAAACACTTATTTGCTGCGGTTTTGTGAATAATCGCAGCAAATAAGCACCCGAAAAAATTTTAAGCAAAATTAGAAGTTGAAATGTTATACATACATAGAATCAATTATTTTCAATTGAATTACACTTCCATCACAAAAATACATTTGAAATTTAACTTAAACAAGATTCGTGATGGACTTGTTGGTGAGTGATTGGAGAAGTAAAGCATACAGCAGCGCGGTCCAAGAACCAGTGGCAGCAGCATTACAGCAGCGGCACACCAGCAGCAGCAACACAGCGGCAGTGGCGGGCCATCAGATAAAGAGAAGAGCAAAGAGAGCAACAGAAAAAAAAAATGTATAAATCATACCCTAATTCATTCATTCAACCATATCTATACATTCATTCAACCATTCCTATTCTTATTCATTCGTTCAAGCATTACCATTCATTAATAAACCCATTCATTCATTCATAAAATCAATCATAAGGTCAATCTCATCTAAATATCTCATTCAAGCATCCATTAATATACTCATTCAACCATTCTTTTGTTCAATCATTTATTTATATAGTAGTCTCATTCAATCATTTATTTTATATAGTGTTCTCATTCATAACTCATACATAAACAAGCAAAATTCATTCACAAGCATTCATATATTCATCATTCAACCAACATCACAGCAATAGCCACAAGAACACAACCGCAGCCACAACAACACAGCAATAGACTATATATATTTATGTTTATATACATAATCTCCATCAGGGAAGTGGTTACGATCACCCACCATTCGAGTTAGGCTACTTCAACAGGTTTTTAAGCCTGGAGCAACTCAAACCTCAATGATGTTGACCATGGTCATCACTTGAGTCCCTTCATCATTTGGAAATAATTAGTGTCTTATGAAAAAGGACTCATTTTTTATCAAGCAATTGTCGGACTATAAGGGACTCGATCATCATTCAACAATTGCATCACCATAAGAGATGCAATTGTCTGACCATAAGGGAATCAAGTAAGAAGCAACACATCAGACCACAAATCAATAAACATCAATCATAAGCTCAATCTCATCTAAATCAATAAACATCAGTCATAAGCTCAATCTCATCGAAATATTTCATTCAAGCATCCATTAACATACTCATTAAACCATTCTTCCATAGATTTAACATCTATTCATTCAAGCATTACATCTAAACAATGAAGAATATCAGGTAGAGTAGTGGATGATTGTCAACTTAAATGAAAGGTTGGCTAACCATATTGATAAAAAGAACAACACCTAAACAACAACAAATCGTTTCATTGCTAAGCCACAAAGAATGAAAGTTGCAGTAGTGTTTTGGATCTGAAATTTAGAAACAAAGAATGAAATAATAACAACAACAATAACAATAACAACCACACTGAGACACTCACCCACTCTCTCACTCACACAGTCATTCACACAACCACACTCTCGCTTACACTCACTCACCCACCCTCTCATTCACAAAGTCACTCGCACAACCACTCACTCACACTCTCACTCACTCTCTCTGTCAAAGTCACTCTCTGTCTGTCTCATTCTCACTCAATCACTCACTTATTCTCTCTCTGTCTCTCTCATAGAGACTATTATTCTCTGTCACTCACTCTCTCACGCTTACTCAACTCACTCAGTCACTCTCTCACTGACACTCTTTCACTCATAGTCAGTCACTGTTTCACACTCACTCAGTCACTCACAATCTCTCATTCACATTCCCTCACTCACACAGTCATTCACTGACACACAAAGTCACTCACTCACTCACACAGTCATAAACACATACACTTAGTCACTCACAAACAAATAAGACCAGACCTCAACCACAACAACAGTAAACCACAACCAAACAAAATCCTAGATCTAAACAACAATAATCAGAATAACAACAATCTAAACAACAACAATTAAAACAAGAACAATCAGTACAACAACAATTAGAACAAAAAGGAACAACAACAATAGAGCAATAGCAGTGTAACACAACAACCTAACTTACTCAGTCAACAAATCAACAACAAATCAATCCTCACACACACACTCAGTCACAGTCTCACGCTCACAGTCAGTCCCTCACTCACTAACCCACTCACTGACGCTCACACTCATTCACTGACAACCACACACAAACAACCAACAAACACCCACAACAAAAGCCAGAAAATCACAACCACAAACAAAAACCAACCACCAAACCCAAAACCATCACAACCACAACCAAAAACAAACAACCTGCCAAACACAAAACCAACAACAAAATCAACATAAAAATCGAAACAAAAAACAACAACAAAATCAACATAAAAAAAACAACAAAATCAACACCAAAATATATGATAAAAATAGAAACCAAAAGAAATCAAGCAAAGCTAACCTTAACGCTGAAGCCACCTATAAATCACCACCATAAATCGCCTCCAAAAGCCACCAAAAATCGCCTCCAAAGCGCACAAAATCAGAACACAAAAATTAAAACACAAAATAAAAATTAATACTGAAAAATAAAACAAGAAGAAGGAGAGAAAAGAGGTGGATTTTACCTTAATAGATGTAGGAGAATGAGATCGAGAGGAAAAAATGAAGAGAGAGAGATTTTTGGAGGAAGAGAGAAGATCAGAAGACGGATATGAGAGAGAAGAGAAGACGAGTGACGCTGTGAGGGATAGAAGAGAAGAGAAGATCAGAGACAAGTGAGGCTGTGAGGGAGAGAAGAGAAGATAAGATCAGAGAAGAGGTAAGATCAGTGAGGCTGTGAGGGTTAGGGTTAGAAGGAAGCAAATTAAAGAATAAAATTTGTTGGAGGGTTTTTGCATTTATACCAGTTCGTTTGGGCTGGGCTTCAACTATTTGTTTTGGGTTGCTTTATTTGATGCGGTTGTAACCGCAGCAAATAACCAAAAGAACCGCAGCAAAAAAATCAACCGTAGCAAATAATTTTTCATGTGTATCATCAACAACTGTTTGCTGCGGTTCTTTAAAAATCCCAAAGAACCGCAACAAATGGGGCGCAGCAAAATCCAATATTTCTACTAGTGAATGTAAGGGTGATACAAGCAAAAATTTAAGCAGCGCAAGCTAGACAAAAGTCTTATGCGGACCAAAAACGTCAAGAAGTTGTGTTTGAAATTGGTAATAAGGTGCTACTTACAGTATCACCAATGAAAGGTGTAATAAGGTTCGGAAAGAAGGGGAAATTGAGCCCGAAATATATCGGACCCTATGAGATCTTGCAAAGGATTGGTGGTAGGGACAGTCGTATACCTATCAAAAGTAACCTACTACTTTAACTATGTAGATAGGGAAGTAGGGATAGTATCCACAGGGAAGCAAGCAATTCTACTAATTCTAAAAGGTCACTTTGCCGTAAGGGGCCTTTGAATATTGGGTTTTGACTAAGAAGTGAACTAGTACTAGGAATGGAATCAACTAAGAAAAGAACTCTATGACTAAGCCTAGGACGTCGGTTCACCACCGATCAACGGATGAATTGCAACACAATTAATTAACCGATTATTAACTTCCTGAATTAAGGTTCGCTAATGCTCTTGAAACTAGCCTCCTTCAAAACTCCTCTAATGGCTCTCGCTCACTTAGACTCGTTTTTCCTATTGTCCCTATGATCTAATTGTGGTAATCTTACCTCTCGCTATCGATTTCAACAATATCAGATTAACAATTAAACCTGGCCAGTATTTAACTGAAAGTAATATAAATTGACAATAGGAATTCAAGAACATTAACAATCAAATTAACAATTATAAACAAAACATTCAGAACGATCCATAGATCCCCTAGTCCTAGAAAGAAAACTACTCACACATTTGAAATTAAGGAAACTAAATCAATAATAGAAATTAAAACTATAAACATGATTAAAACTAATAAATTAACAATAATTATAAAACTAAACCTAAACATGAAACTAGGGCATAAAAGATTAAGAAACTAAAAGTAAAATCATAAATTAAAACTAAAACTAAGCATGAAATAAAGAAACTAGAATTAAAGATTGAATAAAACTTGAACTTTTATTGTATTGAATGATTGAAAGGGTTCCAAAACTTAGAGAGAAAACTAGAGCTAAAACTATATTTTGTGATAAAGAATTCGTAATTAGGTTTTAGGAGTACAAAATACTTATATACTAAGCCTAAAACAAGAAAAACCGCGTGAAAAACCGCCCTCGGAGCGGCCCGCCCGGAGGGGTTCGAGCGAACAACCTCCACCTGAGCGCGTTGCCTCGACCCGGGCGGGTGGCTCGCTTTGGTTCGTTCTTGATTTCTTGCTCGTTTTTCTCTTAATTACTTCGTTAATTCGTTCTTTAATACTCCTAATACTTAGTAAAGCTTCCCAAATGACTTCAACTCTTCACTAATTCTTCAAGTGCTTCAAAAGGCTCGGAAAACAACGATAAATCATCGATTCCTGTAAAATCTTATAAAAAGCACAACAAACACTCGAAATAGCAAAAGTTAGTAGAAATGGCTCAAAAGAGCCGCATTAGAGCTAAACATCAATTGGGATCGGGGGTTGAGTAAATAATGACTTCACCCCTTTAACTTTGCAAAACAAAATCAACTCAAGCAATTCCGAGCATGTAAGTTCCTCAACCAACCCATCAAAATTCCTTGACCGCCGTCTACTTAAATCAAAATCAATAAGCCAACCATGCAAGAAATAGAAGGCGATGACTAGAGTGGCTCACTCGGTGTCACTCTACGCATATAATTGAGCATAAACAATGAAGCTCACCCTGAATCCCAAATAAAATTGCAAATGCAATAAGTGTGTAAATGCAAATTTGGAGAACCCAAACCCACATCTCACACCTCATGCAAGTGTAAAAGGGTAGTCACTCAATCCTAATACGAAAGTCGACTCGAAATGCAAGTATTACTCACTAGCTTTGGCAATTGACTCACTTCACAAGAACTAAAAACATGCACATGTCGATGAAAAAGGTCTTTATAAGCTTCTAACTTGGCTAGGGTGATGTGCAGGATAAAATTTAGGATAATGTGTGGTGGTAAATGCGGGCTATATGCATATAACAAACAAAGAGCATAATCAACATCTCCATCATTCAACTCCAACATCAAACCAATTCTCATAGAATCACATCACACCATAAAACTTTACACTTCAACAACTCCAAATATCACAAGCTTTTCTTTTTTCAACATTTTTCAATTTTTTTTTCAACTCTTTTCTTTACATTTTTTTTCAAGCTTAGGCTCATGACTCTTAATGACATGTCAAATACAAAATCATCACACATACATTACTAGGCCAATATAAAATATGTAACATTTAAATTCTTCATTAAGAACTAGCCTAGACATTGGCATGCAGAGCCTTAATGTGAGACCTATTATTAAACTTTAACACCAACCATTTCACAATTTTCCAATCCTCCAAAACCTCCAACAAATGTATAACAACAACAAAACAACTCCCCAACTCCCTCAAGCCAAGCTTGGGCATATATCAACTGATAGAACAAGGCCAAATAGGGTTGTAATGTGGCTAAAATGCAAATGAAGGATAAAAAGCTCAAAATAAGGATCAAAGGAAAATTTGTGATGGAATGCCTAAAATCCGAAAGCTTCTAAAAGAAATGAATACCTTTTATCATTCGCGATATGTAACACACCAAAGCCAAGCTACTAGAGTCAAAAGCCAAAACAAAGATTATACAAGCACCAAGAACTAAGCACACATGAAAAGAAATAAGCATATAATAATGTATGCAGCTCAAATCCTCCCATTAACACATTTCAAGCCTCTACTCTACACATGGCTATATTGGCAAGATAAGAAACTGTTTCAAGCCATGTCGAGTTCAAGTCTAAGTTGGCAATTCCCAAAACATAACTCAACACATGCCCAAATCAATCGAAAACATTTTTGAATAAAATGTGGGGCACATGGAAGTCACCATTCACAAAGTTTCATCATACAAACCATTCAATTAATCAATCAACTAAATTTAACTACCAAAAGCAAAACAAAAATCTAAACTATGAAAGCAAGACATTTTTTCTGGTCATATGTAAATTCCTACTTCTAACGAGCAGTACAAACCATATGACTAACCTAAGAAAGCAATAAAAATTACACTAGAAAGCAATAAAAACTAAACTAAGAAAGCAATAAAATTACCTCCCCCAAGTCGGACTCAACAATGTCCTCATGCTGAAGGAAGTAAGGGACTCCTCTTAGTCAGAATCTTGAAGGAAGGTGTTAGTGTCCTCACTGGCATCGTCATCATCATCATCATCATTATCATCACCACCACCACCTGCTCCCCCTACTCCATTGATCCCCTCTCCTGGGCTGAAAGTGTACCCTGAAGGGTGAGGGCTAGTAGAAGGCATGCACTATGCCGGTACAAACATAGTGGTCATATAGGGGGTACATGGCAAGAAAGTGGTCCTGCTCAAAAGTATTGAACCACTGCATGAACAACTGCTGCTGTAACTGAAAGTTGTTGAACTGGTTTTGCAGTTGGTTCATCTGTGTCTGCCATGGGGCAAGATCCATAGGTGGCTGCTGGGGCGGCTGCTGGGGCACGAACTGCGGAGACTGGCTCAGCCCGCTGTGTCCCGAGGTACCCGAAGAAGAACCTACAACATGGCCATCTAAAGGCATAGTAGAGGATTGCATCAGTCAGCAATCTAGTCAATGAAGCATTAGGGAGAATAGTAGAAACTCCCCTAGATGGTCCTATATACCAACTAATACGGCCCCTTTCCCTTAACTCTAGCCAATCACATTTTTGCTAAGGTAAGGGGCATCCAAAGTGCGGGACCCCACAACAGGGGTCCGGCCATACTCAAAGTTTTCCTTGTAGTACCTAGCAACATAAGTCAGTAGGCCACCAAAAACAATGTTGTTAGTGGTTGGTTGGCCAAATCGATCAATTCCTGCATAGGTCTTGCATTGAGTATGTAAATGCATAGCAAATAAGTGAGGAAGATGAAGACGATACGGAAAGGAATGTTTTACCAAGTGCCTCCCTAGGCACCACATTTCTCTAGTTAGAACCTCATGCTGTTCATACCGACCAAATATTTTCCCTGCAAGGAAATGGTGAGTGATCCTTGTAGAGGGTTGGTGTATCAAGTTAGCTTTGGCATGTTGCCAATTAGTCAAGTGAAAACCTGTCAAAGAAAACCACCATACAACATCATTTAAGTCCTTTAGGGGTCTAGTGCGCCCCGAACTAGCTAAATCAAAGATAGCCCCAAATTCTTCGATCGTTTCATTCCGATTGACATTAAACATTCTAAAACTAACACACTCTAACAGGTGCTTTGGGGTTGGCGCGGTCAATCTCAAAACTCGAAATGAACTCATAAGTTGTGTCGGGGTAAGTGGGGGCATCCATAGCAAAGAATCGGTGCATACCTAAAGCACGTAATAACTGATGATATATAATCCCTTCCGAAGCCTTGTGGTTCATTCCTTGTGCTAGTTCCCACTCGTTGTCTCTTGGATGCCATTGATGGTTAATTATGTGAATCGAGGAAATTTGTGATGTGAGTTAAGAGATGTTTTTACAGAGATTTGTGGTGGGGATCTAAAAGAGAGTGGAAAAATATGAAGTTTGGTGAAAATTTGAGTGAATTTGAGTGACTAAAGAGGAAGATATAGAAGAAAGAAGTTTAGAGTGAGAAAGGGAGTAATGGAGATTTTGAATTTGTAGAGAGAGAAAAGGAGATAATATAATGAGAAGTGAGAGAAGGAGAAAGGAAGAAAAAGGAATAACGAAGGAGGAAGGGGAAAGACGCGGGGGGGGGGGGGGGAGG
>PYUH01000619.1:0-38955 GCA_016808085.1 Suaeda aralocaspica | reverse complement strand
TTGTAATTTATCAATTTCTATTGATATTTCTAAATTGGCAATTAATTCCAGTAATTCCTTTTGTTGTTAGGCGATTACTTTGGATTTTGAATTGAGTTTTGTTTAATTTGAGTAATTAGAATCACATACAACAACAATGTACTGATAGCACGATAATGCAGTTGTTTAATTTGAGTAATTTGACTACTTGCCTAGTCTTACAAATCTAGAAATTGGTGTATGACTTTATTTCATTGGTTTTATTAATGTAATGATTGATTTGAGTCCTTGTTTCATTCTGTTGTTTTATTAACAATCTGTTGTTGTTGTTGTTCAACCTTCAAATAATCTCAAAAGTAAAAAGAAAGGGAGCAAGAAGAAGAAGAAAAACAAGAATAAGAAAGTCTTACCTTCAAAACATCCTACTGAAAGTGCAGATCACATTTCTGTAAGTCTTCTTCTTGTCAAAATCTAATCAACCCCTCTTCCTTATACGTCAAACTAATGTATGCCCATGTGACTATTCTTCCTACTCATTTGAGGTTTTTTATTTACTTTTGTCAATTTTAGTTTATCATTTCTGAATTTTCATTTTTTTTAATAACATGATTATTTTTTGTTGTTTTTAATTTTTATTAGTGATCTCAACTGATGGGTTTTTGTTTTTGTATCAATTAGCGTATTAAGTTGTGATTTCTTGGCTTTTAGAGATTTTTGTGTATCATATCTGAATTTATGTTACAATTCTAAAAAATGACTCATTGAATTCTGGTTTGTTGTCTTTCTTTCTGCTGTTTTTAGAAACAGTTTTTATAAAGCAGGAGACTTTCTGACCACGATAAATTGGATTTAACATCTGAATTGAATTGAATTGGATTAGATAAATTGAGTGATGTTTGAAGTGGGAGTAAAGTTTAGGGTACGAAAATGGGTTGCAACTTGCTACTTTAACCTAGAAAGGGTTTGGTAGGATATTTTATCTTGAAATTCAATCAATTGATTGATCTTTTATCTTTGTACCTTCTTTGTGTATTATACTGTTTCCAAATAAATGACTAACCAAGTGTATAAATGCTCTGACTCTAAGGTGGAAGTATGGTGGACTGAACATTTAGGAGTTAGGGGTGTGTTGTACGTGTTAGGTTGAATAATTTTGTAATCATTACAACTTCTTCCTCATATAATTGATTTTAGTCAACTTCCTCTCTGTTTAATTACTTCAGTACACCTGAATCTTCGATGAACTTCTCTGTTTTGCTTTGTTATGTGGATGGTTTACTGCTGCATGGTTATGTGTGTAGTTTGACTTTTGTGTAGTCTAGTAGTTGTCAAGACTGTAGTTGTTAAAACTGCAGTTATAATGAATGGATTAGAGGGGCTGCAGTCTTGTATAGTTGAGTAGTGAAGTCTTTTTAGCTTATATGCAGCATCCTTTGTGGGTGGTTTTCAACTGGTTTTTGAGCTTCTTTTGCTTGTTGCTTTAATGGGGTTTTAAGAAAATTAAAAAAAATAATAATAACATCTGGTTTTTAATGGGTTTAATTTTGATGTATAGCTAAAGATTCTGAATTTCTTTATTGTTGGATGTTTTTTGTAGGGTTTATTGATTATTCTCATTTACCCAATTTTGATTTTGGGTTTTTGGGGGTTTTCTTTAGAATTACATATTTCTGGGGTTTTTTTTTTGTGTTCTTATTATAAATGTATGTGTGTAAAATGTAAATTATGGGTGCTATTTTATTTGAGACAAAATTGAGTTTAAGTGAAGAAAAGATAACTGCTATGATTGTTTAAGAACAATGTATCTTCAATTGATATTGGATGTAATTAAGCTTAAGCATAATATAGTTGATAGTGTCATGGATAAAATAAACAAGAGAACTTAATTATTCCTGAAGTAATAGCCTCTGTGTACATCAGGCTATGACAACTTAATTGTAAAAAAAAGCAGCTACAATCTGATATCGATATAGTGTAGCTATTGTACAGCACAAGTATTGTTAATCTACCAAACAATAAACACAGACATAAACACACCAACTAGGAAACAAAAAGTCCCACAAAAAGCTAACAATGCACTTGAGGATGATAGAATGTCGTAAGTTTGAGGATGATAACATTTGAAGCCTTTTAGTATGAAAAAGTCAATGTCCTTGTCTCTTGAAATTTATCAATATGTCGAAGTGTGTGTGTACTAACATTCATCATCATTATGTTTTTAGAAATGAATAGAAATTGGATGTATGGTTATCGACGTGAAAATGCCTACCGAGATGGGGTAGATGATTTTTGTAATGTTGCCTTAGAATATAAAAGACTGAAAAAGCATGAAACAATTTATTGCCCTTGTCGAGGTTGTGGTAATGTGAAGAGGTGGGTGAATATCGTGAAAATAAAGGACCATCTAATGTGTCGTGGGTTTACTGCTAATTATGAAGTGTGGCATTATCACGGGGAATCATTACCTTCAAGGGATAACAATGACCATCAAATGAGGGATCAACATTCATTGCAAATGGATGATGATGGCTACAATGATGGACGAAGTTGAACATGATCGAATGGATGACATGATGGATGTTATGGGTGACCAAACTAATGACCAACCTTCTATTATTGATGATGTGTCGAAGGCTGCTGAGACACCTTTATACCCCTGTTGCACTAAATACTCGAAGTTGTCGGCCACCTTGACATTGTCTAACATAAAATCCAAGAGTGGTTGGACGAATGAAAGTTTCACTTGGTTGTTGGAAACCTTGAATGACATGTTTTCCGAGGGGAATAACATCCCAAAGTCCAACTATTATGCTGATAAATTGATGAATCCTTTAGGCTTAGGATATGAGAAGATAGATGCATGCCCTAACGATTGTGTCCTTTATCGCAAGGAATATGAAAAGCTGGATGCATGCCCTGTTTGTGGACAATCACGGTACAAGCGTGAGGGAAAAAGCACAGGTTGCAAAAAGTGGCCGTCGGCTAAACTTCTATGGTATCTTCCAATAATTCCTAGATTTAGGAGACTTTTTTCTATAAATAAGGATGCTAAAAACTTGGTGTGGCATTCTGAGGAAAGGAAGAAAGATGGGCTAATTAGACATCCAGCTGACGGGAAGCAGTGGAAGAAGATTGATGATGATTTCTCTGAATTTGGGCGAGAAGGAAGGAATTTAAGACTTGGACTTAGTACTGATGGGATGAACCCTTACGCTAATTTGAGTAGCAAACACAGTACATGGCCAGTTTTGTTGACCATTTACAACTTGCCTCTGTGGCTATGCATGAAACGAAGATACATCATGTTATCACTCCTCATACCAGGTCCTCAGCAACCTGGTAATGACATTGATGTATACTTAGCGCCCTTGGTTGATGATTTGAAGTACATGTGGGATGTTGGTGTCCCAATGTATGATGCATATACAAAGTCTAATTTCACCCTTCACGCGATGCTATTTTGTACCGTAAATGATTTCCCTGCTTATGGAAATCTATTTGGGTTTAAGGTGAGGAGTGAGCAAGGGTGCCCAATTTTTGAAGAAGACTTGCCACCTCAATATCTTAAACATTTTGGCAAGAATGTCTTCATGCACACTAGGAGGCACCTCCCTCGATGTCACCCTTACAGAAGGATGAAAGCACCATTCAATGGGATGACCGAGGACGAGGTGAGTCGGGATCCACTAAGTGGAATGCAGGTTTATGAGAGAGTAAAAAATGTGAAAACAATTTTTGGTAAAACTCAGAAGCAAGGGTCAAAGACAAAGAAGGGTCTCTTGTCAAAGAAAAGGTCTATACTATGGGAGCTTCCATATTGGAAACATCTTAATGTTAGACACTGTCTCGTAATGCACGTCGAAAAAAATGTTTGTGATTCACTGGTTGGTACTTTGTTAGATATGCCGGGGAAAACAAAGGATGGTCTAAGTACTCGGAAGGACATGCAAGATGCCAACATCAGACCCAAGCTATGGCCACAATATAGTGATGACGAAAGGAAAGCCTATTTGCCTCGAGCTTGTTACACTTTGTCCAAGGAAGAGAAAAGGGTGTTTTGTGAATGTTTGTATGGGATCAAGGTACCTACGGGGTATTCGTCCAATGTAGACGTTATGTGTCTTTGGCAGATAAGAAATTGAGTAACATGAAATCCCACGATTGTCATGTTTTAATGCAAGTATTTCTTCCCATTGCACTTTGAGGCCTTTTGCCGAAAAATATAAGACACCCTATTCTAAAGTTGTGCTTGTTTTTTGCTAAAATATATAGCAAGGTGCTGGATCCTATAGAGCTTGATACTCTCGAAAAAGACATCATTGTAACCCTTTGCAAATTCGAGATGTGTTTTCCACCTTCATTTTTTGATATAATGGTTCACTTGATTTTACATCTTGTTCGTGAGGTTAATGAATGCAGTCCTGTCTTCTTGCGTTGGATGTACCCATTTGAGAGATTCATGGGGTCCTTACAAGACAAAGCAAGGAATCCAGCAAAACCAGAAGGTAGTATCATAAAAAACTACACGCCAGAGGAGGCCTCAAATTTTTGTGCAGCATTTTTGGGTATGGCTCAGGAGATTGGAGTAGGCAAATCTCGTCATCAGGGTAGACTATAAGGGCATGGAATGATTGGTCGTAAGATGATACGCCCTCCACCTCATAGATTTCAAAAGGCGCATTTTTGTGTTTTGCAACATCTTTCTGAAGTTCACCCTTACATAGAGAAACATATCTTCCAATTGAAGCGTCAAAACCCTAGGTTTACCCCTTATCAGGTAACGGAAGAGCATAATCGTCATTTTGTCGAATGGTTTCAAAAGCAAGTTAACATTGAATTAAAGCAAGCAAATAATAACGTAACGTGTCTGAGACAAGAGGTCCTCAGTCACTTGTTACTTCTTTCGATGGTTATGATATCAATGGATTTTCCTTCTACACTAAACGACAAGACGACAAGGGTGTATACCAAAATATTGGTGTCACAGTTCATGCCTCTTATACTGAATACTCGAGTGCAAAGGATATTAGTCCTATTGATGCTGCCTAATCATATTTTGGGGTCATTGATGAAATATTGGAGCTGGATTATATTGAATTCAAAATTCCTGTTTTTAAATGCAAGTGGGCGGACAACCGTCGTGGTTGCAAGGTTAATGAAGATGGTATGACTATGGTGGACTCCACCCGTTTCAATGAAACTCAAGAGCCATTCATTTTGGCCACCCAAGCAAAGCAAGTCTTCTATGTGGTCGACAATGTAGAACACCAGTGGCAAGTAGTTGTTCAAGGGAAAAGATGTATTGTCGGAGTTGAAGATGTGGTTGACGAGGACGACTATGATAAATTTGATGACATCCCACCAATATCAATTGGTCTTCGCCCCTTAGGAGACGGTGATGATATTGTTGATGATAATGACTTCAACATTGAAGATGGGATTTATGTTGACTTGTAATATTGCGAAATTGTTATGGTTATGTCACTTTAAAGACTAGTTTATGTTAAGTTTTGTGTTTTGTGTAGCGGGATGTTTGTTTAGCAGGCAATAAGTTTTTGTTTGTTCAGTAGAGATGTTTTCGCGTTAGAGTGTTTATTTCCTCTAAGGGCTTTAGCTTGTAAATCTTTCTTTTGGTAATTAATAAAATTATCAAATTTTAACCAACATTAAAAGGGATATATGTTGACCTTTTCATTACAGTGAAATGTGGATATCAAATTTAAAAGGGAATGACTATGATAGTGCAATTGCTGCAACATGTCAGTCCTGTTTTGGCGGATATGCAGACTGAAATGTGGGGGAGTGGTTCAGTTCTGCAGTGTTCTGCAGTTGAAATCTGTTGGAATTTTTGGGTTTTGTTTGTCTTGTCTGGTGGGGGACTGATTCAGGTTCTGCAGCATTTTGTAGTTGTTTTTTGATGGAATTTGGTATTTGATTGTCTTCTCTGGGGATTGTATTACTGCTGCTGTTTGTGTGCAGTGTTTGTGCAGCTAATGCTGCAGCCTTTCGAATTGATTTGCATTGTTTTTTTTAACACTTCAAACATTGAAATAATTGTAGGTTGAAAAGCTAAAAATGGATGGAGATGAAAATGGTTCAAGGGAAGAGCAAGGAGAAGGTGACGGAAGTACGGTCTCAAAGAATAAAACCACAAAAGAAAAAGAAGAGGTCCAATGAAAAATCTCCAACCAAAGAGGCCAATGACACTTGAGTTTGACGAATTTGACATGCCATCTGGTTAATGGACAAAGGAATACGGCCAACAAATTGGCCAGTGTGCTATGAAGCTGGACATCAATATCAAAGGATGGGATGGTGTAGATGGAGGTCAAAGGGAGAGCATGTGGGAGGAGATGAAGGTAGGTAACTTAGTGAACAATAGTTCATGAAAATAATTGTATTCACCAATCATTAATGAATCTGCTAACAATACAATTGAATATTGTAGAAATTGTTCCATATAGAAAATGATCCAAAAGGTAGAAGGAAGAAAAATTTCCTAAGCGCTGTAGCAAGTCGGTTCCGACACAACAAATCCTGGTTGGTGTCACGATTTGTGGACAGAAGTACAACACCACCAGCAGGCTCTCCTAATGCAGATAAAGCGCCATGGGAATTATATGAGGGATACTTTACCGAGGATCAGTGGAACACCTTTGTAGCTTATGTCACTTCAGAAGAGTTTAAGGTAAATTAATGAATCTTTATAGACGCCTTAGCAATTCAGTAAAAAAATTATCTTTCTCATTGATGCCTTGGCAATAGACGCTGTAAATTTTCAGAACTAAAATGGCAAACGCTGTAAATTTTAGAACTGAAATGAAAGCTGTAAATTTCAGAACTGAAATGGCAAACGCTGTAAATTTTAGAACTGAAATGAAAGCTATAAATTTCAAAACTGAAATCAGAGCTATAAATTTCAAAACTGAAATTCAGAACTGAAATTCAGAACAGAATTTCAGAACTGAAATCAAAACTGAAATTTCAGAACTGAAATTCACTCATTCTCAAAATTGTGTTATGATTGTACTTAATGCAGAAAAGAAGTGAAACTGCAAAGAAGAGTGCTCGACATAATTTCAGAACTGAAATTCAGAACTAAAATTTCAGAACTGAATTTCAAAACTGAAATTTCACAACTGAATTTCAGAACTGAAATTTCAGAACTGAATTTTCAAAACTGAAATTTCATAACTGAATTTCAGAACTGAAGTCATAACTGAAATTTCAGAACTGAAGTCAGAACTGAAATTTCAGAACTTAAATTCACTCACTCTCAAAATTGTGTTATGATTGTACTTAATGCAAAAAAGAAGTGAAACTGCAAAGAAAAGTGCTCGACATAATATCCATCGGCATACATTGGGCCAAAAAAGCTATGGGCGAAAAAGGCAAGAATGGATTAAGGACAATAGACTTCCAGCTCCAACAGAAGGAGGAAGCGGGGGTCCATGAAAGGCTAGCAACTCGTGCAGGGGAGTGGTGTCTAGCTCATCATAAGAAAACAAAGGATGGAAAGTGGGAAGTAGACCCAAAGAAACCCGATACTGCTCGAGTCGTTAATCTAGTAGTAAGTAGTGGAAATTATAGATATTAATTTTAGTTTCAGAAGGTTATGCTTTATATTCTATTCATTGTTTGATTTCCTAATTATATGTGATGTGGCACGCCAAATCATGCCACGTGTTAGCATAATACTGGGCCACGTGTCCACAAAAAGACCAAGTGGCACTGCCACCTGGCAATGACTAGACCACCAAGGTGGGCTCCACACGGCCACGTGTCGTTGTAAGATTGGGCCACATGTCCACAACAAATAATTAAATGGAGAGCAACTTCCGCCACTTGTCCCAATCCTATTTGAGGTTACAAGGTAGGATAAAAGAAAGAATTTGGGCCTTGAGGCTTGAATATGGAAGCCCATGAGGCTTGATCAAGTATCAACCAATTAGACAATGACAAATGTCATTGTCCTATTTGTTAGCTTCCAAACCTGAAGGCTATAAATACCTCTCAAAATCATTATTTTGAGGGCATTCAATTTTCATTCATTCTTACATCATACTAAGAGAATTTCTCTCACTAGTTTCCCTCTCTAGATTACTAAGTTGTTAATTATTATTAATTTGCCTTAATCCTCATACAAATACTTACTTAAGCATCGGAGGGGAAAAAAATCCTACAAGGATTTTATTCCCTTGTTCTGCAGGAATCGAGGTCCGAGCCATCAGGAAGTGAACAAGCCAACACCTGTCCGTCCGAAGTGTAGCCCACTAGTTCCCTCTCCACGTATTTAGTTGAAGAGACCCTACCAGGAACTCATTCTACATCAATATGCATTTTAAAATAGATGGAACATTTGGAAAAAGAAGCAACAGGAAGAGAGATAGGAAAGGCTTCGGACCAAGACCATGGTGTTGATGCCTTAACAAAGGCATTAGGAAAGAAGGACCATCGTGGATTTGCGAAAGGTCTTGGGAGATGTGGGGTTGGCCACACCCAAGCGTTTGGGAAAGCAACGAAAAGGGGTGCTAAAAGTGGGTGTTCTATGGAGGAATTGGAGGCATTGAAAGCAACACTAACAGAGGAATTCTAAGCGAAGGTTCAACAAAGAGTTGCTACTGAAGTGCAAACATATCTAGCTTCCATAAATGCCCTCAAAATGCCAAGCGACCAACCTGTTAATTGCTCAAATGAAGTGGCAAGTGTGCATCCTCAATGTGACTCAAATGGAATACATTCGGGGAAACAACTTGGTGTTGATATAGAGGTTAAAACATTTTTTAATTTAACTTTCCATTCTCATAATTACATTAAATGAGGTTGTTTCCTTTAACCAAATATTTTTAATCTAAACATAGGACTTCAAAAAATGACATCTTGCTGTGAATGATGAGCTGGATCCCAGGAACTTGGTTGTCGTTGCTGAAGGTACAATACAACAGAATAACGGCGGGATCGTGCACAACTCCTCCATGTTGCTTGACCATTATCGAGTGAGCGTTGACCGGATATCAGAAGTGTGCAGCAACAACACAATCGATCTTCCAGTACCATCGCCCGACGGTGTGACAAAGGTGAAAGATGCTAGGGGATATATAGTGCAGTGGCCTACGTCATTGGTTTTGTTTGAGGATAAGGTAAGGCTGTGAATTAATCTTCATGTTGGTACCACATATATATTAAAATACTACTTGCAAAATTGTCATTTGGTGCTAATATTTACATAAGTTGTTCTAGTATGTAGGCTCCTACTTCACCTCATAAGAAATTCCAAGAATCTACTAACAACAAAGAACTTGTGGCGAGTTGGGATCCAAAGGTTGTTGAATCAAGCTACGGTACGGATTGAAGAGATGGTGGGTGATGATGTGGTGCAAAGTCTTACAGAAGAGTGTGAGTTGCTCTACTACAGGATATGTGCTTTAGATGGAGATACCTTTTCCGTTCCATTGAAGGCACCTGCATTTTACCTCAAGGGAAACATGCAAATTTGGGTGACCAAAAATGATATTTGTGAATTCCTTAGAGGAGCATGGGCTAATGTGTCGTTGGTTCATGTCTACATTCTGTAAGTATTTTCTTTTCTTGATGCTAGTGGCATATGTTTTTCATTGATTACAAGTAGTTGCCTTTTCGTGTGATTTACCTTTCCATCATATTAAAAATAAATGTCAGGTTCTTAGTGCAACACTTCATCTCGGTTTTGAAACGAGATTACCTTCTTGTGCCCCCAAAGAATTTCCGGTGATGAAATCAAGAGGAACTTTGTTGAAGTCCAACTATATGTGACAAAGGCATTCACTAGCAAACTAGAAAAGAAGGCTAAACATTGCAAATTTATTTTGGCTCCATATTTTCAAGAGTAAGTAGTTTAGGATATTTACTTATATGTTATTATGATAATAATGGCTTTTATGTAAAGAATGAAAATGTGGTGTATATGTTGTGATTTTTGTATTTGCCATTGGATTCTCCTTGTGTTTGACCTAAGTGTCGGTTCTGTTTTCATTTTTGACCCTGATGCGAAGCAGCGCGCCTTAAAGTGTGTCACCATGTTTGCAACGTTAGTATGAATCAAACAATTCTTTTTAGTTTAACCCCGTACTTTATGTTTGTTTTGCTTACATAACTTGCAAATGTTTTTGCAGAGCTTATAAGATCTATAGGGCTTGCCTAGGTGAAATTGAATTGAAAAAGAGTAAGGCGAATCTGTCTTGGAAAGCAGTAGAGGTATGTGATTGCCTAAATAAATGTGTAACACATGGGAATGTTGTCGCTTTATTTTCACTCACGAATGTTGTTTTTATGCTAATGTTAGTGTGCTCAACAAAATAACGGGATATTGTGTGGCTATTACATTATGAGATACATGTATGAGATAATTGTACGACATTCTGAATGTCAAGGTGATTTGCGAGAGGTATGAAATTATTATCCATAATATAATAACAAATGATTGCAATATGTTACAAGCTTGTGACAGCCTCTTTGAGTGTTTCTAATGACTAGAAACTTCACTCAACCCTTATATTTAGTTATACTAGATGAATTCACATGTTAAAAGGATGCTCAAACCAGCATTTTATTCCATCTTTTCATCTTTTTTCATCGTGGATGCTGAAAATTCTTTTCCCCATAAAAAATATCTATTCTGTAATGATTTTAAAACCCGGTTAGTTAGTGATAAGTTGGTCGTATATATCTTACCATTACTTTGGTGGTTTTATTTTTTCAGGCTTATTGGGGAACACTTGCTCCGTACAAAGACTCTGAAATGATAGAGGTTCGAGAACAATGGGCGAGATTCTTCAGAACATCATTTATGTAGCCCTTGTGTTGATGTTGTCGCACTGTAAGAACTTGATTGCACTGTTTTCACCTCGATATGACTTGTACAAAGTTTTGGAAATATTAGGTGGTATTTAATTTAGGTTGAACATGTTTGGAATCTTTTGGTAGGATGAAGTTAGAACACAAGCTAGTTGGAAGGGTTTTGTATATGAATTTGACAAACAGATTTTTGGACCCATTTTTGGCCGCTATATAATTCAATAGAAGTTACTACGAATTGAACGTTCATTATTAAACGCATGTATGTACTATGGCGGTAGCTAGTGTGGTTGTTGGTCATGGTGATGGTGGTGTGCATGCAGCAGAGCATGGTGGTAGCATTTTGTGTTTGTGCAGGTTTAAATGGTGCACCAGCAGCATTAGGAAGCATGCAGGCTTAATTAGCATGTATGATTATTAGAAACATAATAGCTTTTTAAAAAAAAATTATATACGTATTTGTATCGGGCATATAAGTCCTCAGTTACAAACACCAAACTTATTTGTATCGGGCTTTTGTTTCAACAGTTACAAGTAAAGTGCCTATTTGTACCGGGCGAAACTTATATTTGGTTACAAATTATGTTATTTGTATCGGGCATATTAAACTCTACCGTTACGAATAACTAAATGTCCTACCTCTTCAACAAGCTTTTTGTAACGGGCATAAACATAGCCCGATACAATTAAGTAGTTATTTGTAACGAACAAAAGCCATATACAAATAACCGTTATATTTGTAACGCCCTCAAACGTAACGCCTAAAATTCGTCCGAAATGTATGTTTTTGCCCGATACGAATAGAGTTTTTTCCACTAGTAGATTATCTCTGCTTTTCAGCAAAGTGATCAGTTTGCTGTAGGGGATGAGCAATCCTCTGCATCATTGTTAGGATCAGTTTGCTGACAAAGTGATCCCCTGTAGTCATTTCCAGATTATTAAGGTAGTCAAATATAATATCCATCTTCAATTTAAGCTAATTCTTTCATTAAAATCCAATAGATATGCTAAAAATAATCTCAACTATCATATGAAAAAGCAATTATCATTACCTTAGCATATTATTAACATGATCATTTGGGAAACAGAAGAAAAAATTATGCTTCTGATATTATTGGCTTCTTTATATGATACATTCAGCTATCATTGATAAGATCTTACTTCTCTATTGCTATTATCATGTATTCAGAATTACATGTTTCTTTTGATGATGAAAACTCAAATATTTATATTAATGAACATATATATGAGAACTGCAGCTAAACAGTGGTTTCATTTTCTGATTGGCAGTCAAATATGAAACCTGAATACAAGCCTCTTAAAGATTTAACAACAAAAAGCAAAAACTATACTGTAAAAGTCAAGGTCATTCACAAAGCATCACCTCAGAAGCCAGAAAACAAGTCAAGATATCAAAGACTACTTCAAGATGAAGAGGTAATTTAA
The DNA here is from genome assembly GCA_016808085.1 of Suaeda aralocaspica. NCBI lineage: Eukaryota > Viridiplantae > Streptophyta > Magnoliopsida > Caryophyllales > Amaranthaceae > Suaeda > Suaeda aralocaspica. The sequence goes on along the minus strand of PYUH01000619.1, from coordinate 26,697 downwards.
ATCATAAATTTCATATTACATAATCATTGATTTACATTTAATAGGGTTTCAAAATGAAAGCTACATTGTTCAATAATGATATAGAAGCTTTTGATGAAGCCTTGCAACGCAATGGAGAATACGAAATATCAAATGCAACTGTCACTGAAGTTCCATCACAACATTCTACCCGAACACGTGAACATGTTTTGTCATCAATGGACGAGCTACTATTGGTCCAGTTCCAACTGATCCTTCTGTATTTGGGCCGCAATACTGCAAGATATCCTCAATTTCGCGCAGCACCAATGATGACATGCTATATGGTATATTTCAAAATTTTTTAAGATGGTTAAAACAAATTGATAACATTGTCATAACTGTAAAATGTGCCATTATATGGAAACCTTTCAAACTTTACAACTGCAGATGTGCTAGGTGTTATTTTATTTACTCATCCACCTAGATCAATTGCTAATGCCCAAGGTAGAGAAAATGAAGTTCTGGAGTTCCGTATAACCGATCGTAGGTAAAATTACACTATACTTATTAGGAGTTACGATTACATCGCCTAATCCTTTCAATGCTTTGGTGTGATTTGATATTAATATTATAATTATGCAGTTGTGAAAGACCAATTGTAGTTTCGCTTTGGAATGAAATAGCACAGCCATATACTCAACTTGCTCAGCAATGGACTAACACATTTACTGTCATCGGCCTTACGGCTCTGAAAACCAGAGGATATAAAGGTAATAAATACAGCATACTTAACACTATAATGATATTTTCTGTTATTATCAGTTTTAACCTTTGTAACTAATCCACTTGTCACAGGTTTCGCTTTATGCTCAACAATGTCAACTTCAATCATCCAAGAACCAAAAGGATCAAAGGCCGATGCATTACGTGCTTGGTAACCTAAAATATAACTACTGCACAAACATATAAAGTTACAAAGTAAACTCATGGTATATACTTTGATATTATTGTAGGGTTGCTACAAACGAAAGCAAGCTCACTGATCAACAGTCAAAATTAGTGCAGTTGCTAGCACCTGATGCAAAGGCAACACAAATTACTGCTTTAGAATTGCAAGAACGAAAGGTATACTAATCATTTATAAACCTGACCATTAGACACTCTTACATTATTAGTACTTATATATCATCCATTTAATCAACAATATAATTGTCTAAATAGGCTCATAATACTTGGCAAGAGGAGCAATTTTCTATAAATGTCCAGTTTGCAAATGTGACCTCTCAACAACTTCACTTGTACTTAGAATGCAGCAAATGTGGCAAAAGAGCTATTTCGCCACCACCAACACTAGAGTCACCATTTAGTTGTAAAGCATGTGCGCCTTCTGAGATTGAATGCGTACCTAGGTAAACTATTATTGCAATACCCTAAGCTTAAATTTCAAATGCATAATATGCAATATATTAGATGCAGAGCAACCCTTAGAGCAACTGTGGCAGATGAAACGGGAGAGGTAGAGATCACAATGTTCACAAATGAAATAGAAACGATAACTGGAATTACTTGTGATTTACTCTGGAAAATGAAGGTACATCCAACCACTTATTAAACAGTCAAAGAAGGCAATTATATATATACATACATCATTATATCTAACTATTATATATACTTGCATGCATAACATCAAAGGATGACAAAGAAGAACTTGAAAAGCTGATTTATGAATTGAAGAAAAAATGGAGTACACTCGTTGTTGGCCCGTCTCTTGCACTCAGTAAAAGCCGCGCACTATTCTGGTCTGTACGTGCAGTCGAACTGGACTGATATCATTGCTCACATCAGTTTCACGTGTGTACTAATATAAGTATACACCTCAACAGTAGAAGATGCTTTTAAAGTTGATTACTATTGTAATATCTAATTTTTTTGCATAATGATCTTCCAAACGAGAACTCTAGATATGAAGATTTAATCCTTTTGCAATATTAAATATTGGAATGTCAATTTTCGGCATTGTAATATATCGAAATAGTCATTCCTTGTATGTAAAAATGAGTATTGAATATTGAAGATCTAATACTCATTACAACTATCTATAACATATATATGATATCCCTCTTTAGCAAGCAGCATACATTGTTATTTGTTACTCCAAACTATAATTTACAGCATCATATACACTACGCTTGAAAACTGAGTACAACATAGATTCTAATGACCTCCATCATCTATTCTTAAAATCGCATTTTAATCACTTTTATCACCTATGATAACACCCAAAACTGCAAATAAATACTAATAATCATATTAAATGCTATATATAGCTCCATTTTATGTTAATATTACTTTGCCGTTACCTTCATCATGAAGGAAAAAGCGATCGCCTAAATACAAACTAAACAACCATAACCATTTCCTACCTCCTCCAAATAAGAACCAAAACAAACGCACATAAAACAAAGAAAACAATTAAACAAACTACAAAAACCCTTAGCGCCAAACAAATTTATTATAAATAATAACATACTACAAGCTTAGCTATTCCAACAATGAAGATGTTCTTCAAAAGCAAAACAATTTAGCCATAGAAAGGCCTACATCCGCAGCTGTTACAAAAATAACCCTAACAAATACCTTATAAACATACATAAATAATCCTAAACATATTTAATTCTTCCTAAGGCGACCAACAGCTTACACTTTGTCTTTCTCCAACACATTCCCTCCTACATACCTTCTTAAATGCGCCACTAAGTCACCCTTGTGTCCTCAGATGTGTAATCCTACAGCGCGCAATCTTTCTTTCAGCTCCAACACAGTTAAACCAACATAAGGCTCACAATCAACGTCACCTATATGATGATACAATCATCACTTGCAGAACAACTACCACCCTCAGAATAAATGCTTTCATCATTTGAAGAACCTCCGCGCACAAAATATGAATACGGGCATTCACACCCCGATGTATCATAAATGAGAAAAGCAAACATTGAATTCCCTAAATAATCAAAAAACACCCTATAGCCTTCAGCCAAATTAAAATCAGCAACAACTTTTTCCCACCCTTCACATAACATAATGTCTCCATTCTCTACTTTCACCTTCACAAACCAAGTGCATCGACTTGGACTAACCAACTTACAATGACCAGCCAACTGATCTCCAAACCAATGACCAAATTTCCTTGGTAGTTTCTGTAAATAATTTAGCACACCCACAAATAATTATGCCCATATCCAAAATCAATTCTAATCACATCCCAACCTCCTTGACATAAATGCCCTTGGTGGTTGAGAGAAGAAAGGAACCAACTCATATTTTCATGGTTGAAGGAAATAACGAGGTGAAAGACCTCACAAAGGAGGAACCTTGGTACAGTGACAATAAGAATTACTTAACTATACCCAACTGATGCGTCGAAGAAAGAACAATGAGCTGTAAGGCACCTCGCGTCCCAGTACATCATTCGAGAAGGGGATTTGTATACAAGGCATTACAATGGCTTGCACCTTTGATGTATAGACAGCAAAGAGGCCCACCCGATTGTGAATCAAATACATGCAGGCATATGTGGAACTCATATGAATGCCCGAATGTTGGCTTCTAAAATCATTAAACAAAGGTATTACTAGACTATAGTGGAGGATGATTGCAATAGATATGTGCGTGAGACATTGAGACAAGTGCCAAAAATATGAGAATTCTCAACATATACCTCCATCGCTGCTTCACTCTTTGTTATCTCCATTGTCATTTTCAACAAGTGGGATTGACATAATTGCTTAAATTTACGCCTCCGGTTCATGGAGGTCATGAGTTCATATTGGTGGCGATTGACTACTTCACCAAATAGGTGGAAGCTGCTTTATACTGTGTGTTGCAAGCTAAACATGTGGCACAATTCTTTGAAACTAATATAATATGCCAGTATGGAGTCTCGCATGAAATCATCAATGACAATAGAACTAATTTTCAGGGTGAATGTGAGGAACTCCTCATAATATATAAAATTCAGCAACACAAATCGTCTCCATACCGACCTCAGAAAAATGGAGCATTTGAAGTAACAAATAAGAATGTCAAGACCATTCTCTCTAAAATGACTGAAACATATACAGATTGGCCACTGAAAGTACCCTTCGCCTTATGGGGGTACAAGACCCCCATTAGAACTTCTACGGGAGCAATGCCTTTCTCCTTGTTCTACGGGACTGAAGCCATACAACCTATCGAGCTTGAGATCTCCTCGTTAAGAATAATTTTGGAAAGTGAACTTTCCGAAGCCGAATGTGTACGGGCACAGTATGACGCCTTGGTCCTCCTAAATGAGAAGCGTTTAAAGGCCATAAGCCATGCATAAGTCTATCAAAAGAGGATTGAGAGACTTTTCAATAAACATGTCAAAGAAAGGAAAATCAAGGAAGGCGATTCAGTTCTCAAGGCATTGCGGAAAACCGTCATGGATCCTAGAGGGATGTTCCGCCCGAACTAGGCCAGACCCTATATTGTTAAGAAGATACTCCCCGGAGTTGCATTAAAACTAATGGACATGAATAGTGACAACTTTTACAACCTCAACAACTTAGATCAACTAAAGAGATACTATGTCTAAACTATGCTCATGGAGTTATTGGAACTACGTCTGGCCTAATTCTGAAAGGATACGTAGGCAACCTAGATCTGGGGTTCGTCCCATCTAAAAATAAAAATCCCTCTCCTCTACAGTAATTTAATCGCCTGCTGAAACAAACATGACCTATGTTTATCTTCAAAAAATTAGATTTATTATTTGAATGAACATCATTTAAATGTTGTATCTTTTGCCATGAAATGCAATAAATGATTTATTTGTAAACATGATTGTTCAAACACAATATGAATGTTTGCATAGATAAAAAATAAAAACATGGCACACAGACCTTATTTAAATGATAACAATGATGAGTTTGTGAAATAACAAAGCAATCTTCCCTACTTAAGTCTAGATTCTTTCTCCTTGTCCTCCATAGACTTAAAAGATTCTCCTGCTTTCATAGGCTTCTTGGGTACCCATTGCTTCTTTCTTGGGGCCTCAACAACCTTCCCCTTTCCCTTTCCTTTCACATGTTGTTCCTCTTGTGATCTCTTCCTTTTAGGAGTAGCTTCAATCTTCAAAGGAGGTCATTTCTCAAGCCTTTGCCATACAGGCACTGTATTAGGACCTAGTTTGTCTTAATAGTTGTGGTCTTGGGCTTCTCCTGCGCCTTATCCATAGCATATCCATGATCTCTCCTTTCTGCCTTACGAGCCTCCGCATGAATGGACATAGATTCTGCATCCATCCAAATCAAGTAATGCTTAGATACCTTTTCATAGTATTCTGGTAGTGGAGTCACAACAATCCTCGTCCACCTCTCCCAGTTCTTGGCAATACCTAGCAGTAGGGGCTTCTCCTCAAGCTTCATAGTATCATGATCCGGAATTATTTGTTGCTTACCGATTTGCCTCATTACTCTAGAGCGGCAGTAAAAAGTCAACGCTGTCAAGCCAGCCACACGAATGTAAGGAGTTTCATCGGAGTAGATCATGGTCTTGACCTTCCACCACAAGACCGTCCAGCATGTGGTTTATAAAGTGAAGTGGTTTTAAGCATGTTTGACATGCTGTAGAAAATAAATTCAGTAGAACAATCATGCTATTGTGTTATGAAAATAAAGAAAAGAAAAGTTGTAGAAAATATATAATCTCAATTGTTTATATTATTCATTAAGGCATCCCCTCATATTTATATACATGGCTAATCAGTAACTTTTCAATAATATAAAAAGGCCATAATTATGTGAGAACAAAGCAATTGTGAAAGACTCCAAAGATGTTACCTAACTAGTGTGTTACAGGGATGATGATAATTGACAAATATCATTATGAGTATCTTACAACATTTCTGACAATTTTTTCAAATTTTAAAGATAATTTTACAATATTAAATATTTTTATTAAATCACACCCAAAAAAAAACAAATTTGTTAAATGATATAAAACAAATTGAACGAAATAAAATATTATCAAATGATTCGAAGCAACAGCTAACCTAGTTATGCTTTAAATGAGTAAATTACGTGCTCTTTATGACTATAAAGTCATGCTGCTAGATTAACACAACCAGATTTACAGATTAACACAAAAGACGGTCGTTTCAATCACGTAGAAATTAATCCGTCTATACTTGTGTCAGTTGTGTAGCTGGAGATGAACAGTATGAACCACCATGACACTAATGCCTCATGTTTTCACCATTAAAATTTTGAAATGCAACCACTAGCACCAGATGGATTATGGATATATGATCTCCTTTAAGCTGTCATAAACTAGTTAATCCTGTGATCATATTCTATCCAAACATGTTTTTCAGGTAAAATTCCAGAATTCATTGCATGGCTGGAAGTTTTACAGCAAAACATAATAACTAAAATCCCAACAATTTTCCAGGTGACTAGCTGTCATATTCACTAAGAGCGGCATGGAAGTTGCTGAGTAAGAGTACATGAGGTCAGGAAAACTAGTATATAAGTAGAATATTACTCTAATGCATACAAATTTCTACCACAACGATCACATACATCAGCATCGGTTGAAGTGACATGTTCAGGTTTCTCCTTCAGCATCTTTGGTAAATCAAACTCGAATACTTCATACAATGTCTTGGCTCCAACTTTAAGCTCATCCAAACTGCACAGGTAAAAGATTAACCTTTTAGCATTACCCATACAATGGTAATGAATAAGCATGCTATATCAAACAAAGGACAGCGCTGAAATCATTGTGGTGCATTCACAACATTTTGCTCACACAAAGTTTATTAATAAGAGCGGAAATCAATATGTTTTACCTAAAGATGTCAGAAAACCTTCAACAAACCAAGCAACATGTAATTATAATGCATGCACAAAAGCTAAATGCATTAGTTAACTGTTAAAGGAAAAGACTTTGAAGTTGCATGTTACAGCTTACAAGAACAATCGTGCATGTAGATCTAACTTGCAGAAAAAGAGAAATGTCAAAGTGTTTTCACGAGCTCTGCGATATACCTAGGGGCTAGGACAGCCAGCAATGAAGATCACCAAAGAGGTAAAAGGGAAAACAAGAAATTAACACAACTCTGCGTGCTGAGGTGGATGTGGGGTGACACTTTGAGGGACAAAATAAGAAATGCGGATATCGAGGACAAATTATGAGAGAACTAGTTATGTTGGTTTCGGCAAGTGGAAAAATAAACAAGTGATGCACCGGTTAGAAGGATAGAGGGTTGGGACTTGGGACACCAAGATTCCTTGTAGAGGTAGGGGGAGACCATATATAACTTGGATGGAAGGAGATCAAAAGGACATAGGCCATAACTAGGTTGGTTATACAACCATATTTGGCTTTGGATAAGAATGAAAGGAAAAGAAGGATCTTTGTAGATGACTGTACAAGATGAGTACTGGTTCATGTAGCTGACCCCATCCTTTTGGCATGACTACAGTGATGATAATGATGATGAAAGGTCTTGTTTCAGGATGCACATAAAAAACAGAAGACAATATGTGAAAACGTATAGCCATGATACAAAGGCACTACATGTAATTAAATACTGTTATCCGTATAGCAGATGAAGAAAAAAAAAGAGAGAAAAGGCTAGGACATAGATTGTAAACTAAATACAGGTGATATCAGGCTGCTTCCATGTTTTGGTGAACACACCGTTGCTCATCCATAAACCAGACCAGAAGAGTGCCAATCTTAGTTAGGTGTTGATAAAAGAAAAGAATAGGTCATCTTTTCTTTCCAAACTATGAAAAGACGGAAAGCTGAACCACCATTATTTTGTTGAAGTCTGCCTTAATTTCTAAAGGAGACTTATCTTAAATTTTCTTATGCAAATAAGACCTAAGATTACCTCTGTTCTTTTCAGACTCGTTGCCAGTATTACCAAACCAGTCAAATACTTTGGATATTGTAATGTACTACTCTAAACACGTTGGATTAATGCAAATTGATAAGACCAAAAGGCAGATTCTTGATTAATTGAGATAATGATCAAAAGGTTACAAGTGACTTGAGGTCACCACTCTCCAAACTATTCTCAATTTTCTGGATACCTCTACATTTGATGCCTCGTTTCTACTTATATTACTACCATTACCCAAAATAACAGAACTGGACATTAATTGCTAGTGCTACTCACTTGGAATCTACCCATAAATGAAAAGTACTTTAACATAAGTAAACTAATAAGCCAAATAAAGGAGGAGCCAAAATAACGGCTTGTTGACTTGTTTTGTGATTAGGTGGGTTGGTTGTTGGTGTTGCCAGTTCCCCTCTTGATTCTCCTGCTGTAAGTGTGAATAGGTAGGGTCGCTTGGTTCATTACATTAGCCGCTGCCCAAAGAGCCACCTTGTCCTCAAGGTGGAAGGTGGGAAAATGCAAATTCAACAGTGCTGCTGCCTCCAATATAGCTTCGAATTCAGGGAGTCCCTTCCAATGGACCAAGACTTCTTGCTCACCCCCGTCGTTCGTGCGCACCCCTAACAACTTATCCGGTTCCACCTCCAATTCAAGTTCCGAAGTCAACTGTGACGGCATCTCTGTGTGTTTAACATTATCCCCAGTTGCCTTCTTAAGTTGGGACACATGGAACACCGGGTGGATTTTACAGTGATCCGGCAATTCAAGCTTGTACGCCACCTGACCAATACGTTGCACCACCTCATATGGACCATAAAAACAGACTGCTAGTTTCTCAAACGGTCGGCAAGCGAGCGATTTCTGTTGATAAGGCTGAATCTTGACAAACACCCAGTCCCCTACCATAAATGCCATTGACCGGCGGTTTCGGTCGACGTAGGCCTTCTTCATAATCTACTTAGAGCGGAGCAAGTGAGCCTTGATTTCATCTAAAACAAAGTCCCGCTCCTGTAATTCCTCTTCGAGTGACCCCACCGGAGTCTGACCTCTTCCCACACGAACCAATTGTGGCGGTTCTCGCCCATACAGAATCTGGAAAGGTGACATTTGAGTCGATGAGTGGACGGAAGTGTTATAAGGATACTCAGCCCATGCCAGCCAACGGGCCCACTCCTTCGGCTGCTCACCGACATAGCAACGCAAATAAGTCTCCAACCCCTTGTTCATAATCTCCAATTGGCCATCGGTTTAAGGATGATATGAGGTGCTACGCCTCAAATCCGTTCCATGGACTCGAAATAAATCCTTCCAGAACACAGTAAAAAATACACGGTCCGTGTCAGAAATGATACATTCTAGGAACAGTTAGACCACTTCTTTTACAAAAACCTCGGCAACCCCACACGCGGTGAATGGGTGTTTTAACCTGATAAAGTGTGCATACTTAGATAATGGATCGACCACTGGTAGAATTGTATCAAACCCCTTTGACTTAGGCAACCCTTCGATAAAATCCATGGTGACCTCCGACCACACCGCCTCGGGAACTGCCAATGGTTGAAGTAGCCTGGAAGGGTGTTGCTGTGAGTGCTTGTTGCGTTGACATGTTTCGCAAGCTCTTACATATTGGGACACGTCCTTCCTCATCCCGGCCACAACCACTCTGCTAAAACCGGAGGTAAGTTTTAATCTCGCCGGTGTGCCCCCCTTCCGATGAATCATGGTAGGCCTTAAGTAGCTCTTCTTTGAATTTCGAACCCCTTGGTACTACTAGCCTCCCCTTATACATCAGCCGATCCCTCTCTAGCGTGTAGCCACGTGGACCGTTACCCTGTTCAACCTCTTCCCTTGTTCATCCTCTTCCCTTATTCTGTTTAAGTCAATATCTTTTCGAGACTCATGCTCTAGCACAATCCAGTCAAAGTTGCAAGCGGTAACCATCACCTTAAGTTCTGCCATCTCACCACCTTTGCGTGATAGTGCGCCACCCACCCTATTCGACACCCCAGCTTTATATTGGATGTTGAAGTCGAACCCGATCAACTTTCGAACCCACTGTTGGTACTTTGAACCGACCTCCTGCAGTTGGGTAATGTACTTGAGGCTTTGTTGGTCACTTCGAATTACGAACCGCCTTTCCAATAAATAGTGTTTCCATTTTTGGACCGCCAATCAAACCGCCATGAGTTCCGTTTTGTAGATGGACTTTCCTTTGCTTCCCGGACCTAGTAGCTTGCTAAAGAAGGCGATAGGTCGACTCTCTTGCATCAACACCTCTGAGACCAAATCCCAAAGCGTCGGCTTCCACTAAAAAGGTTTTGACGAAGTCCAACATCGCAAGAACCGAGCTCTCGTCATCGCCCCCTTAAGTTTTCCGAAGGCAGTAGTGGCTTCTTGACTCCACTGGAAACAATCTTTTTTAAGCTGTTAAGTGAGTGGTTGGGCTATTTGGGCATATTAGGCTATGAACTTCCTATAGTAACTAGTTAGGCCTAAGAAGCCCCTCAATTCTTTTAATGTTTTTGGTATGGGCCAATTGAGCATGGCCTCCACCTTTTCTTGATCCACTACTACTCCATCATGGGAGATAATGTGGCCCAAATAAGCCACTTTCTCCATGGCCAACTCACATTTCTTCTCATTTGCAAATAACTGTTGCTCCTTCAATTTCTCTAACACTATTCCCACATGTCTCACATGCTCCTCCTTAGAAGCACTATACACCAATATATCATCGAAAAAGAACAAAACAAATTTACTCAAGTAAGGGCAAAAGACCAGGTTCATGAGTTATTGGAAGGTGGCCGGAGCATTGGTGAGACCAAACGGCATCACAAGGAATTCTTAGTGCCCCTCATGAGTACGAAACGTCGTCTTATGTGTGTCATCAGCCCTCACCCGAATTTGGTGGTAGCCCGCCTTAAAATCCAATTTAGTGAAGACCCGGGCACCACCCAACTCGTCTAGTAGCTCATCAATCACGAGAATGGGATACTTATCGAGTACGGACTCCTTGTTCAAGGCCCTATAATCCACACAAAACCGTCAAGAGCCGTCCTTCTTTTTAACCAATAAAACCGAGCTCGAGAAAGGACTAACGGATGGTTTAATGATCCCTGCATCGAGCATCGAGCATCGAGCATCGAGCATCGAGCATCGAGCATCGAGCATCGAGCATCGAGCATCGAGCTGATGAGTCACTCAATCTTATCCTTTTGGAACTGCGGGTAGCGATAGGGGCGAACACTAACCGAATTACTCCCTTCCTTGAGCACAATACCGTGCTCATGCCCCCTTCGTGGAGACAAGCCCATAGGAGCCTTAAACACGCAGCCATACTCTTCCAGAACCTCCCTCATGAATTCGGGAATGTTTCCTTCCTTAGAATTCACAAGCTCATCACCTCCTTCTCCTTCTATTTCGCATAATTAGACAAACAGCCCCCCATTTTCCTTTGGCAGATAGCGAAGCATGGCCTTTAGTGATATGCCGGGGTTAGAGTTAGGTCCCCTCTAATGGTCATATTTTTTCCCTCCACATCAAAGCTCATTTCTTGCAACTTCCAATTAGTCCTCACCATGCCCAATTTCTCCGGCCATTGCACCCCTAAATGACATCAAAATTTCCAATTTTAAGTGGCAAAAAATCTTCCTCAATGGTAATTTGATCCCCGAGACTCAGTATCACTTCCTTGCATTCCCCTTTTCCTTTAACCGCTTCTCCATCCCCAACGAGACCGCAAAGTTCCGTTCCCGGTGACCGATAATCCTGCCACTGCTACTATGGTGAGAGAAATGAAGTTGTGTGTAGCGTCGCGATCCACCATCACCACCACTTCATGCCCGTCAATCTTCCCTTTTAGTTTCATGGTTTTAGGGCTTGTGAACCCCACAAGAGAGTTGATCGAGATGGAGGGAGCTGCCTCTTCGACCTGTTCCGTCGACTCCAAGGCGGCCGAATTGTCATCACTATCACCTCTTCTTCCTCCTCCCCCACGAGCACGACACTTAGTTCCTTGGATTTGTACAGGTGGCCAATACCCCCATGCTGCGTCACATCGAAAGCACAACCCCTTCGCTTTCCGTTCTTGAAGCTCCTTTTCCGTCAACCATTTTATTTCCCCTTAAAATCTAGTGGTTGGTTGTTGGTTTCGAGCTGTGGAACCTGTTGGGTAACTTGACCCGAAAATGCTAGGACTTCCAACACTAGACTTGCTGGCTTGAAGAGTTTTGAGTTTGGGCTTGTGTTTCTGGGCTAGAACCCAATAAGGTATGGGTTGAGCTTCTATTGAAGTATGAGAATGGGGCTGGCTTGTTGACCACTGGGTTGACCTTCTTACTTCCATTCACTCTGTTTCTTTCTTCTATTCTCAGAGATAAATCCATGTCCTATTCCAGAGTGTGAGGATTGAGCATTCCTATCTCTACTCTAATCTCCTCCTTCTACTCGTTGACGAATTAACCCTTCATGATGCTCTCCGGCACGTCCTCTAGGGGAGAAGCCTTCTCAATGAATGCTCCGCGGCACTCGGCCACGGTTGTGGTATGAGTTACAGCCAACCACTGCTCACGTAACAAGTCGGCGTTGGTGGGTCGGAACTGCACCAGCACTCGTTCCTTTAGATCCGCCCACGAGATGAATGGTCTTCATTGATTCTGCCATTCATACCACCTTAGGAATTCGTTTTCTCCATGGAGACCACTGCCGCTTGTATCTTCTCAAATTCAGTTAGATTGTACAATTGAATGTACACCTCTCCTCTAAAGATCCATCCTTCGGGATCAAAACCGTTGAAGATGGGCATCTCCAACTTCCTATATTTCCAATTACCACGTCCTTCAAAACTCTCCCCTCTTTCAAAACCATCGTTCCTCCGCCCTTCAAAGCCACCGTGAGCCCACCGACGATCTTCCACGTCCTCCAACTCTATTGGGTCCCCCTATTACTCTCCTGTTTTCTCTACCAAGGCCTTCATTTCGGCAAAAAACTTCTCCCGACTACTCTTCAGGCTCACCACTACCCAAACGCCCTTCAAGACGTTGGTAGGCCTCTTCCTGGCTCTTGGTGAGGTTCTCTTCCAAGGACTTGCGCCATTCCTCCATGCTAGTAGCCACAACCTTCCTAAGATCGTAAGATACGATCTGTTGTATTATTTCGTCAATGTTACTCACCTTCGAGCTCACCTCACCTAATGTCTCTTCAATGGTGTCCAAGCGTTGCGCATTAGTACTCAAAGCCATGTTTGCAATGATACCAAGTGTAATGTACTACTCTAAACATGTTGGACTAATGCAAGTTGATAAGTTTAAAAGACATATTCTTGATTAATTGAGATATGATCAAAAGGTTACAAGTGACTTGAGGTCACAACTCTCCAAACTATTCTCAATTTTCAGGACACCTCTACATCTGATGCCTTGCTTCTACTTATATTACTACCATTACCCAAAATAACAAAACTAGACATTAATTGCTAGTGCTACTCACTTGGCATCTACCCACTAATGAAAAGTACTTTAACATAAGTAAACTAATAAGCCAAATAAAGAAGTAGCCAAAATAACGACTTGTTGACTTGTTGTTTTGTGATTAGGTGGGTTGGTTGTTGGTGGTACCAGTTTCCCTCTTGATCCTCCTGCTGCATGTGCGAATAGGTGGGGTTGCTTGGCTCATTACAGAAATTCAGACTCATGGCTTTAACTGATTTCTCTTCAGAATGTTTTGTGAGTTCCTATTTCTTTGTTTCGATTGAGTGGTTGGCTATCACAGGTTCAATAATAATATTACTTGTGCAATAAGGTGTATGCCCGGCCAAAAGAAAGCTTTCATATGCTCCTTAGAAAATGCAATTGATAAATTTAAGTCAATGACAAACTTAATGTTATCCATTTTCGTTATCTTGAATATAGTTATCGGGAAAATCCACCACTTATGTGATAACTGTGTGCTATCATCCCTTATGCATTCCTAGCTCCTTTATCAGTGAGCGGTCATTTAGGGGCCTTATCTAATCATGGCCATTTCCCTCTCGATGATGACCAATCATTTCACTGACCCTGTTGTTTGGAGGTCATCTCTAGTATTCAGAGTTTGCCTCAATGTGGTACCGCTTTCGTGGCCTGCACCAAAACAGTGCTTTACCCCTAGATGTCCAACAACCGCAGCGCCTCAACGCATTACGGGGAGAACCAGCTAGCTCTGGCTTAGAGTGGCATTTCACCCCTAACCAAAACTCATCCACTAATTTTCCACGAAGATTGTATACTGTCTCAAGTAAATATGAATGCTTGACACAAGATAATTGGCATGTTTTTGTTTATACAAAAGAAATGGGTTTGAATTAAAACCAACACTTCACCCCTACTAAGCAAAATATCATATATCAGAGTATAATATCTGAACAAAATAACATATGGAAAAGGTAAAATTCTTGCAACCATACCCTTTATTTATTTTTCACCATTTTTCTTTTAATACTTTTATGAACCATGGTTGAAAGTAAGCAGACGCAATGTTCAGTTGGCTTGGCTTAGCAAGAAGACTACAGTAGGAAGAGTTCCAGATTTACCTATGCTCACAAACACTGACAACAATAATACTCCAACATTCTGTTATTGAGAAAGTCAACTATCGGCGATCCTTAAACACATCCCATCTCTATTTTTTATACTAGATGTGCCCTAGATTATTAGCAGGTTAGCAAAATAATGTATCAACTAGATGGAGAGTTTATCCTTCTATCGATCTTAGCTACAAGCACAACCTTGGATTCAACAACAACAACAAAGCCTTAGTCCCAAATTAAGTTCGGGTCGGCTAGACATGAATCGATATGAGGAGTTGTAAATGTCACCACCAAAAATCCTCCTCCAATCTGGCAATCTTCCCTGTTTAACACTAAATGTTCTTCAAGCCCCAGCACCCTCATATCTCCACTAACAACCCTCATCCAAGTTTGCTTTGGTCTTCCTCTTCTTCTCTTCCTCCCCTCTTGTTGCCACCCCTCCAACCTCCTTACCGGAGCATTACTCGGTCTCCATCTTATATGACCAAACCATCTTAGCCGATTTTCCCTCATTTTACGTCAGCCTTGGATTCAGAATTTATAAAATTACATCAGCTAATTTCCAAGTTCACTGAACTAACGATCTAATATTGTTTAACTACAGGTTTCGATATTATATCTTTTCTCAAGCTACTTAGGAAATTATCAAGAACATGGGAAATTATTCTCATTTTTGTGCATGGAAGCATATTCGGCTGATACACAGAATTTGCACATATAGAACAAATTAAAAAACATAAAATAAACTTTATCCAAAAAGGACAACAGACATGCGTGACTGCAAGGATCATCACAACAAAAAATCGTCACTTTTGGAACTCATAAATGACAACTTCAATACATTCTTGATCTTTTCTTTGAGCTGGCAGGTTTATATAGTTATTTTCTAGTGACTAAAATGTACCCAGAGTAACTATAAAGTCACTAGACTCACCAGTAAAAGCACCTATAATTCCTCAGCAATTACAGTTATTAGCTTCACAGCCAGATAAACTCCACAGAAATGACTAGACAGTACAACTTTGCAGCAGATGAACTTCCTTTTTTTTATAATTAAAAATATTTTCTCTCTTACAATGTATGTGTTCTGGAGTTGATCTCTATTCCATATATATATATCATACATATCCATGACACCCAAAAATAGAATTAATCAAATTACCTTATTGAGAGTGGAGGAGTTAATCTTATAATTGTGTTGTGAGTAGGCTTAGCAAGAATTCCTCTCTCCTTCAACTTAAGGCATATATCATAAGCTGAGACAGGAAACAGAGCTTTGTTATTGAGCTCAATTGCGTTAAACAGACCTATTCCGCGCACTTCTTTTATGAGACTAGGATACTGCTGCTGAAGCTTTGCAAGTAAATTCCTAAGCTCCATTCCCAACATGGCAGACCTGTATAAACAAAACTTCAATTAGAGCATTTGATAATAACCACTTTACACTAATTACAGAACTCATGCAGATTAAGTCTAAAAAAGAGATTGATAATGCACATCAATCTGACTGCTAGAGCTACCTCCCAATTCCACCTATTTTAGCTTTTTTTTAGAACCACAAGCAATTTAAAATAAATGAATAAATAAATAATGAAAAATTAAGAGAATAAAGAACCACTGAAGAAAGAAAACATTTCCTTGCTTTTATGTAAATAATATTCAACTTGGATTTCCCAAAAAGGTTGCACATTTTCAGCAAACCAACTTCTCTTTTGACCTTATTAATGATTGGTTTAACTGAATTGCTTTTGTGAAAGCTACTCACACTAGGAGACGGTTACAAAAAATAGAAATATTATTGCATTTTATATGAATTAACGACAACCTATATATATGACTAAAGAAACAAGCTATATGCGTAATTGTGAGCTATCTAATTGACAAAAGAACAAAGGTTGAAAATAAAAAACAGATTTTTGAATTAGTATGCTCCATTACATTAGCAAAAATATACAAGAAAATGATATTTTGTTTACCATAGTGCAACACAAAAATAGCTCCTAACAAAATGAATAGTGAAGGTGGTTTGCCAAATAGCTAACCTCTAAATTGTTTCCATCTAATTACCCCAACTGTACCTCAGAAGTTTGAGTTCATAAATTTACACTACCTAACTTTGTTAATCACTTAAGGAAATTACAAGGAAAAAGATATATTATTCTAACATTTTTCAAAAGGCAAACAAATACTAGCTCCCTTAGTATGTAAAGTGTCCCAAATGATCTCCTTGATTCCATTCAAATTTAAATGGTTTAGCCTCTCCCCATATTTTCGCCACCCCACACACCAACCATTTTTTTACTGATATAACTATTACATCTCCCCATCAACAACTCCAAACCCGATCACAACAAGAGACCACCCCCCAACTAAAAAAAAACCCAAAAGACCATATGAAATAAAAAAAAAAACAAAACAAAAAAAAAAAGAAAAAGAAAAAGAAAAAAACAAAAAAAAAAAAAGGAAACACTAAAAAAAAAAAAAAACCAAAAAAAAAAATAAAAATAAAAAAAAAAAGAAAAACAAAAAGAAGAAAAAAAAAAAACAAAATAAAAAAAAAAAAAAAAAAAAAACCAAAAATAAAACCAAAAAAAAAAAAAAAAAAAAACAAACCAACAACCCCAGTACCAACCCCGCACCCCACCCCCCCCGCCCCCCCCCCCCCCCACCCCCCCCCCACACCCCCCCCTCCCCCACCCCCCACCCCCCCCCCCCCCCCCCCAACCCCCCCCACCCGCCCCTCCACCCACCCCCCCACCCCCCCACCCCCACCCCCACAAAAAAAAAGAAAAAAAAAAACCTCCCCCTCTCATCTCTTATATTTTAAAGTTTTTGTTCTTATAAATTTCATCCCATTTACATATAAATGTATGGACATAGTACAGAGTGAAATGAAAATAAGATTAAGCCAACACTGGGGGCTAAGACAGTAGTACAAACCACAAAGTAATAATGGGAAGCGGTGGTTTACAACTTCTTTATGTAAGAATTTTCCTTGATTATTATGATTCAGAAGTAATGGCACATATCCCAATGAGTCAAGATCACAATCATCAAGTTTCGACATTGGACACAAATCAGAGAACTAAATGCTTGCATACATGTCCAAGCATCATAGATACATTATAAAGGGTTTTCCCAAGTTCTGTATCTTTACGCTAAGATTCGATAACAATAGTGAAGGAAAAGAGAGGGGAAGGAAAAAGAGGGAAGAGAAAATGAATAAAGGGAAGAGAGAGCAAGAACTTCCATTTTATATCCCTCTAGCTCTCTCCGACAAAGGAAGGATTCGGTTTATTAAGAAGGGAAGGTAAATGAATCACTTCATTTACTTTCCTTCCCTTTCCATGTCTTATTTAAATAAAACACATCGTATCCCTCACTTCCTTTCCTTCTCTTTCCCTCCAAGTATTACTATCCAAAAATTGTAAAAAAGTTGAACCATTGTGATGTGAGGTTACGATTTTAAGATAGACAAACAATGTCAATATCATTTTTAACTTTGACAGATCCATTGATCAAGTAACGCAAACAGCAGATATAAGTACCTCTCAGCAAGCCGTTCCACTCTGAGCACATCAAGTGATGCAACAGCAACCGCGCTTGCCAATGGATTTCCACCAAAAGTACTGAATGAACAACAGTATTAGAAGTTTAGAACATTACAAAAACAAAGACATGATATCATCATCAAACAAAAACATAAAAATGAACATTTAAAAAACTGAGAAAAAATGTTCTCTTTCCCATAAAGCATAATATGGAGAAATAGAAAGTGTCTTCTAGCCGAAATCATGAGATTGTAAATAGTGAATCGGTTTGGATGATATTGTCTTTCAAATGTTCATTTTTATGTAGGACTTCCTACTGGCTACTTAAGCAGGCAACTCGAAGAAACAGGTTTTTCAAACTATTCAGGATAAAGGAAGAAGCTTTATGGATGGAAAGAAAAGTTTTTCTTACAAGCTGGTCGAGAGATTCTCATAAATCCATTGCATAGGCAACCCCCAAATATGCCATGCAATATTTTACCATTCCTTGATTCTTTCTTCCATTCTAAAAAATTTGTAGAAATTGCTTTTTGGTCAACGAGGTGAGGAAAGGAGGATGGGAAAGGAGGATGTCCAGGGTGGCTTGGAGACAATGTATTTTCCGGAAAAAGAGTAGGGTATGGGTTTCCGCAACTGAAAGCTATTCAATGAAGCTTTACTAACTAAGCAAGGGTGGCGTATTCTTACTCAAGCTGAGTCCTTGATGGCGAAGTTTCTCAAGGGAAAATCCTTTCTCATGTATTCTTTCATGGAGGCTAAGGCCAATCACAATGCTAGCTTTACCTGGAAGGCTGGATATCCATCTTGAATGATAGGTGGGTCATTACAAAGGGTGAAAGGAAAGTGATGTGGAATGGATCTACAATTAAAATAGGGAACGACCAGAGGGTGCCAAAAGTATCAATTTTTTGGATGTTTTCAAGAAGGGATGATAGTGCTGAAGCTCCTGTGTATGTTTATCAATTAATTAGAGAGGGTATGAGGGATCAAGAAAAGATTGAAACTTTGTTCTCATAATGAGAGGTGGATATGGCATTACTGAAAAGACAGGAATTATTCTGTTACGAGTGCCTACAATTTTCTGATCCAAAACAGATTGCATGATAGGGCATCATCTAGCTTGCAGGTGGAGGTTAGGTTGAATTCTTTATGGTAAGATGGTGTTTTCACGAAGATTGACTCTTTGCTTGGTGGTTGATAAATTATAATATTCATTTGCGAACTCAGTTAGAGAAATGAGGTTATTGGCTTGGATGTTACCTGTCCTATGTATGAAGAGGAGGAATCAGCTATTATTTGTTCATTGCCCAGAGGCGCAAGTTATTTGGTATCAGTACCCATTACGGTTGAAGATTGATGAGTGTGACGATATGCACTTTAAGAAAAGGTGGATCTCTTTGTTTAAGGTCTTCAATGACCGTACATGTTGGAGTATATTTTGGGTTCTGTTGTGGGGCCTGTGGTTACAGAGGAACGTGTGACTTTTGTGAAATAAAAAGTGGGAGAGAAAGGAGGTGCGCCACAAAGCTTCAAGTATTGTAAGTGAATGCAGAAAGGCTGCGGAGTGTGGTAAATTGGAGATAACTTCTGTGAGTTTCAATGGAAGATGGAAAGCTCCTGGTCTTGGATTATATCAGCCCAATTCTGATGCTGAAATTTATGCAACAAATGAGGTAGGCTTGGCTAGTGCTGTCAGACACAACGTAGGTGACATGGTAGCCTCAACCAGCTAGCAAGTGAAAAGGGGCTTTGAAATGGAAAAGGCCGAAGCTTTGGCGATGCGACATACACTACAAGTAACTATTGAGGCTAGTTTTCTTGATCTGATTTTAGAGATTGATATCCTTAGATTATTCAGTCATTTGAAGTCGAAGGATTTTACAACTAGCCTTGGTCGTATTGTCCAGGATATCAATCAATCTGAGCCTTAATCGTAAAAATTGGGGTCGGCTACATGAACCAAAAATTATCATTCCATGTGGTCATCCACATAAATTTTCCTCCTCCATCCTCTGCGATCGAGAACCTCATTCTCTTGTAAATCTAAAAGCTTCAAATCCTGTTTAATCCCTTCCCACCAAGTCATTTTCAGTCTCCCCCTACCTCATTTGAGATCTCCATGATCCCACCCTTCCACTCATTGCACCGGGGCTCCTTCAGGTCTCCGTCTCACATGTCCGAACCAACGCAAGAGATTTTTCCTTAATTTTCCTGCAATGTCTGCGACACCAACTTTTCGGCGTATGACTTCATTTCTTATTCTATCCTTAAGAGTGTTCCCGCACATCCATCTCAACATCCGCATCTCTGCTACTTGTAAGCCCAACATTCTATAGCGTAGAGCAACACTGGTCTTATGGCTTATGGCAATCCTGTAGAATCTCCCCTTCAATTTTAACGGGATGTTTTTGTCACATAACACTCCCGTGGCTGCTCTCCATTTAAGCCACCCAGATTTAATCCTATGTGTCACATCTTTGTTATTATCACCATTCTTTTGGATAAACGACCCCCGAGATATTTAAAACATTCCCCCATATCTAAGGCTTTTCCGTACAACCTCATTACAGCACCACTTACCCCCCTTTGAGGCCCAAAGCGGCATTCCATATATTCCGTCTTACTCCAACTTAGCTTAAACCCTCTAGCTCCAACCTTTGTCTCCATTGCTCTAATTTGGCATTAAGCCCCTCTTTAGTTTCATCCACTAGTACGATATCATCCGCAAATAACAAGCACCATGGTACCTCATCCTGGATTGATTTATTACTTCATTTATAACCACTGCAAAAAGGAAAGGGTTTAACGCCGACCCTTGGTGCAACCAAATTGTTATAGGAAAGTCTTTAGTTAACCCACCACAAGTCCTAACATTTGTGGACACCTCCCGATGCATATCCTTAACCAAGTCAATAAACCTTCTTGGTAAACCTTTCTTCATCATTGCCCACCAAAGTACATCTCTTGGAACCTTGTTATAAGCCTTCTCTAGATCAATGAAAACCATATGGAGGTCCATCCACGCCCTATAGAACTCCATCATTTGACTTAACAAATGAATTGCTTCCATAGTGGACCTCCCATGCATAAAACCAGATTGGTTTTCAGAGATGCTTGTGCATGCCCTCAACCTATGTTCTATCACCCTCTCCCACAACTTCATAGTGTGGCTCATAAGCTTGATCCCTCGATAGTTAGAACACTCTTGGGCATCTCAAACTGGAACCAAAGTGCCTTTCCACCAATCCTGTGGGATCCTCGAAGTCTTCCAGACCTTGTTAAACAAATCTATTGGCTAATCAATACCCACCTTACCCAGATACCTCTACTGGTATACCATCAGGACCAACTGCTTTCTTCGGTTTCATCTTTTTCAAAGCAGTCTCCACCTCTACTCTTCTAATCTTCCACACATATTCCATGTTAATTTCCTCCGCATCCACTAACATATCTCCCGTCACCCCTCCTTGACTGCCATTATACAATTCATCAAAGTACCCCTGCCACCTATCTTTAATGTCCTCATCTTGAACCAAAACCTTGTAATTCTTATCTTTAACACACTTTACCAAAACAATAGCCTTCCTCGCCTCTTGTCTTTGCTTTGCTTTTCTGTAGTTTCTTTTCTCCCTCTTTAGAGTCTAAGCTTTCATAAACCTCCTGAAATCTTTCGCATGCCTAACAGCTACCTTTGCCTTAAATTTAGCATCCTTATACTCTGCAAAGGTTTCCTTAGTCCTACATTTTCCCAATGCCAGATAACAATCTCTTTTGTGTTTTAGTGCTGCTTTCACCGCTCCATTCCACCAAGAAGCATCCTTATGCATCATACTCCTTCCACTTGATTCCCCTAAGACCTCCTTGACCACTTTAAGGAAACAGCTCTTCATCTGTGATCAAGCTACATCTAGATTCGTCTCTTTATCCCAATTCGCCTCCTTGATCACTTTCCTCTGTGAAAACCTTAGCAATGTCATCCCTCAAGGTCCACCATCTTACCCTTGGCTTCCCTATACTACATTTCTTTTTCCCCTCTCTTTTAAATGGATAACTATCACCAATAGCTGATGTTGGGTAACCACTCTCTCACCTAGGATGACTTTGCAATCTATGCAACTTTGTCTATTCTCCCTCCTTGTGAGCAGGAAGTCTATTTGAGTTGAATTTTCTCTACTACAAAAAGCTATCAAGTGGGAATCTCATTTCTTAAGCCAAGTATTAGCTAGAATTAAGTCGTATGAGTGGGCAAAATCCAATACGGTCTCTCTGTGAGCGTCTCTCTGCCTATACCAAAAACCCCCATGAACACTCTCAAAACCATCACGACGGTCCCTAACATGCCCATTCAAGTCACCTCTAATATATAACTTCTCCGTGTGAGGGACACCTTGGACCACCTCGTCAAGATCCTCCCAAAAATGTCGTTTCTCCTCCGCACTTAGTCCAACTTGGGGCGCGTAAGCACTGATAACATTAACAATCTCATTACCACACAACAACTTCACCCTTATCAACCTGTCGCTCTTCCAATAAGTCTCGATTACCTCTTGCAAAAGTCGTTCATCAAGGACTACACCTACTCCTTTCCTAACTCCATTCCCATGATTCTTGTCTTGTCCAGCATACAACAACTTATACACCAAAATCAAGCGCCGAGCCCCGTGTCATGTCCACCTTGTCTCTTAAAGGCACAGGATGTTTACTCGTCTTCTCTTCATTACCTCCACCACACCTACTCCATTCCTAACTCCATCCCCATGATTCTTGTCTTGTCCAGCATACAACACCTTATACTCCAAAATCAAGCGCCGAGCCCCATGTCATGTGCACCTTGTCTCTTAAAGGCATAGGATGTTTACTCGTCTTCTCTTCATTACCTCCACCACACCTACTCCATTCCTAACTCCATCCCCATGATTCTTGTCTTGTCCAGCATACAACACCTTATACTCCAAAATCAAGCACCGAGCCCCGTGTCATGTGCACCTTGTCTCTTAAAGGCCCAGGATGTTTACTCGTCTTCTCTTCATTACCTCCACCACTTCTGCTGATTATCTTGTACGAGACCCCTAATTGTCCAGGATATCTTGTCCCTAATTAGCCTCTGTCATTTAGTCACTTTTTTGTATGTGAAAAGGTGTGGAAACAAGCTTGCCCATTCCTTAGTGAGGAGCAGTATTAATTATGATGTCATGCATATGTTTGGTTAGCAGAAGTGCCTTGTAATTTGTCTAATGTAGTGCTAAATGATGCAATTTCCACGAATAAATCAAAATCAATTTATTCAATAAAGCATAATATAGATACACCAGCATTTAGTACCATACATACTCTATAACTACGTTAGCTCCCATGCGTTTCATATTATTTAAACATTTTAAGTAATCAACTTTTTTATTACAAGCTATATCATATTGTATTTTATTCATATTATTATGAGAAATCATCAAATTATTTCTATGGCTAAATAGGCTAAAACGACAAATTTTGAATGGGTACTAGTGCAACCCACATAAATTATAATAGTGAGAGATGTGAAAATCAATATCAAATGAGAGAGATATTTTGTTCATTTATGACAAAAGATTGTCGTTGTAAAACCAGTGTGGCTATGTTGTCAATTATTTCAAAAAATAATTTATTAAAATTTCATGTATTACAAATATGTCATTATCAATGAATAGATCTCTTTACTTGTATGACTTAGATATCTCGTATTTCTCGAAAAAGTGATTCGATTAATGGGATTTGGTATGATACTTCTGAAATTGATGTACATAAATCTAGACAGTACAAAAAGATAAACTTTCATATTTACATTAAAAAAATACGAACCTTTCTTTCAATAAGAACAGAAATAATGGTGATGTGTATTATACACATAAATATTTTTTAGCATGAATCATGCATATTTAAAGCATAAAAAACATTCCAAAATGTGTGCTTAAATGCCTGCATCATAGAGCTACAAAAGTCCAAACCTTCCATGTTCTCCAGGCTGAATGCACAGCATTACATCTTTGTCAGCAAGAACAGCACTGACAGGTAATACTCCACCTCCCAAAGCTTTACCAAGGATCTACAGGCAAATATCAAACAGAACTTCAGATGCATACTTTAAATGTCATTAAAACTTCAGATATAGTTTAAGATTTGCATACTTTCTTGTCTTATCTATCTATAGATAAAGAATCACGAAACATAGCCGTCAACCCACTACTTTTTATTTTTATGCTTTAGTGTGCGTGTGAACATATAAAGAATCATTAATTCTCTATGATTAATATAGTTCGACTTAAAAGACAGACACAAATGAAGAGCTAGAGGAAGAGGGGAAATGGATGTAATTTTCATCTTTTTGCAGAAGATATATTAAAATATACAAAGAAACAAAAGGGAGGACAATATTAAGAGAAGCATTTGTTTTTCTAAACAATTACAAATTTGAAAATGATCATTTATGTCAACTAATCAGGTCATCATCATGTTCTTAGATGCTCTTCTTGTTCAGCCCCCTTATCCTATGAAAAGCACTAGCATGAATTACAAATTAAAAGATATACGAAATACATATACATATTTTTTCCATATAAGATCCTTATTTCAAGATGAATTTAAGTCCACATTGAATTCCAAACATGCCTATCATAATTTTTCAAAGCAATTAGAGTAAAAATTAGAAAAAGACTAAATATTTGTAGACTTTTTTTTTTTTCTCAATTCTCTATATAAAAATTTCTTTCTCAGTCCATTCTCTGACGACTCAACTCATAAACTGACACATTTGATCATGTTTCACACATAGAAAAGTGGGGAACAGACAACAGATGGATCTTAGTGACAAATATTATCACTTGAAACATTTAGGGTGTGGTAGTTTCTCTGCTTTAAAGTTTCCAATAATATGCTAACAACACAAGTACAGACTCTATTTGACATTAATCACATAACTGTCTTACAACTACATCAGGGCGAACTTTCTCCCAATCACAAGCCAGCATTCTCCCAGATCTTCCCAAGCCAGATTGTATTTCATCAGCAATCATCAATACATTATATTCAGTGCAGAGATCTCTAACGGCTTTCAAGTAACCTTCTTTCGGAACTATAACCTACAAAGAAGAAAGTGTCGCTAAAAAATGTAAGGATTAAACTGAAAATCAAATAATAATATGAGGTGCCAAAAAAAGGGAAGTAAAAATGAAAGCAAATAATATTTAGAAACCAAAATAGACACAAAAGACATGATAACATCGGGTCACCCTCAATTGCACAAAAAGTTAACAAAGTATGCTCATAAACTTGCGGTCAAATTCCTTTTTTAAATAAAAATATATAACTATATTAGTTGCCACTCAAAGGAACATAAAGAAATTTAAAACAACAAGCTTAGCAATTTACATTGCAAACATACCCCTGCCTCTCCTTGAATGGGTTCGAATAAAAATCCAGCTATATGATCTCCGTGTTCTGTTGTCAACATAATAGAAAAGTTTTAGACATGATTGAATATAAAATGTCATCTAAGCTTGGAGCTACTACACTAGCATAATGCTTAATAAGAAGATTTTCAACATTGACAAACTTATCGTATGAGTCTCACACCTTAGTGATGCAATATTGGAAGAAACAGAGAGAAGTATCTCTCTTGCGTGCTCAACAATTATGAGACCAACCCATCACTGCTCTTCTATCAAGATAAAAAGACACACACAAAGATCAGATTTGGCTTCCAGACTAGTCAAACAAGGTGACAGAGTGTTTCCAAGTTCTGGACTTCTGGTAAGAAAAAGATGGGGATATTTTATTCTAAGATGACACATGTTCATCTGTGACTTACAAAAAATATGGTTCATGTTACAGAAATTAACTTTTTGAGTCTTATACACTTACAAGTTATTTGAAACCCTAATGATATTACTCCCTTAGTCCCTCTTTATCATTTACTAGCTAATCGATATTCATACAACTTCAGAAAATATGTTATATGAATATATACTGTTAAAAGAATTGTAATTCTCATGCCCCTGTCCTTCCCCACGTGAAGCTCCTATTCCTTTCCGTCACCTTCTCTCTCCTACTGCTTTCTTCGTACCTCCCCTTTATCATCTTCTCCTCTTTCACCGGCAGACACCTTCCCCCTTATCTTTCATCGGACTGTGCGACATATGTTGTAAGACACAACCTCATGTGAGTTGTGACCCTCTGCCCGTCCTCTCACTTGCGAACCTTGCCCCTTCTTTTTCATCTACATTCCAAACTGGTCGAGGAAAAATCAAAGGTAATTGTAAATTCAATTCTTTCATTTACTTGTTGTTTGGGTATGGTATTGTCTTGGAGTTTCAGTTTTACTGTTTCAATTTGGGTATGCTCGCGTTTAGGGTTCCACATTTGCAAATGATTACGGTTTTGACCACCTATATTAAGGATTTTCATTATCTTTTGGATTTTGGGTTTTAGTATTATGATTTTAAGGTCAAATGTCAATACAAGATTCGGGAAAAAAAACTATACTTTCCTATAGTAATCTCCCAGCAAATTAATCAAACCAAAATCGACGAAACCCAAGAGATGATAAATTGAAACCGAACCTCAGTTACATACTTAAACTCAGAAAGAAAGAAAGAAAGAAAGAAAGAAAGAAAGAAAGAAAGAAAAAAAAAAAAAAAAAGAGAGAGAGAAAGAGA
>PYUH01000059.1:885810-900611 GCA_016808085.1 Suaeda aralocaspica | reverse complement strand
CTAACCTTTTAGTGTCTTCCGTCTCCGCCCGCTATGGCTAAACTAGTTGAGGACTTTGCCGGGGGGGGTAGTCTTAGTCTGATTGTGTATGCATAGACATTTAAAGAGGGTCACACACTTAATTGATTATCATTAAGAGAAGCACTAACAATGACGGGGTACAACTTCTTTTCATCGAGAAAAGCATATGTCAGGTGAGAGGGGAGGGGTTTCATCTCAGGTTGGGTTACCTCTTTAACAGAACAAACCTCTTGAGGTAACTCAATAAATCTCCGGCTCTCTTCCGAGTTCAATTCCTCACCAGTAAGATTCTGGACTAAAGCATCAGCATCGATTGTACCATCACCTGCATCAACATCAAGACAAAAACCAGCCTCCAGAAGATANCTCCAGAAGATCTTTTGTAGTAGATCGAGGCATATCATCAAATACAATTTCATCAATGACATCGATAGCATAACATGATTGTTCCATCATTGGACTCTTAAGAGCAGCATTAAGATTAAAGGTAACTTTATCATCTCCTACAGACAAGGTCAAGCTACCATTTTTGACATCGATAACAGCACCTGCAGTGTGTAAGAAAGGTCTACCAAGAATGATCGGGATGTGTGCATCCTCATCCATGTCTAACACAACAAAATCAACAGGGATAAAGAATTTCCCGACTCTCACCGGGACATCCTCTAAAATACCTTTAGGGTATTTCACTGTCCTATCTGCCATCTGCAAGGTAATGTTAGTAACCTTTAAAGCCCCCATATCAAGCTTTCTACAAATAGACAGTGGCATAACACTAACACTGGCTCCTAAATCACATAAAGCTTTGTCAATAAACAGGGGGCCAATGTTACAGGGAATAGAAAAACTTCCTGGGTCCTTTAGTTTTGGTGGTGACTTGTTTTGCAATATGGCACTGCACTCCTCCGTAAGTGCTACGGTCTCCACTACACTCAATTCGCGTTTCCTGCTCAAAATGTCTTTCAAAAACTTAGTGTAAGTAGGAACTTGAGTGATTAAATCAGTAAATGGAACAGTAACTTGCAGATTTTTAACAATAGCTAAAAATTTACTAAAATGGTTATCGTTCTTACTCCTGGTTACCCTGTTCGGAAAGGGTAACCTAACCTGTGATTTCGGGATAGTATCAACCGGTGTATCATCTGCCTTCTCCTTAGGTGCTTCAGCCTCCTTATCTGGAACTGCATCTGAATCTTCAATCACCTCATCTCTGGTCTTCTCAGCTCCACCTGAAACATCATAATTAACATTATCAGTAGGCACTTTCGGACCTTCATAAGCAGCTCCACTCCTCAAGGTAATGGCATTGACATGGTCCCTCGGGGGATTCTGTGATGCCTGTGATGCTGGGGGTGTGGGTTGTGATGGAAGGTGGCCTGGTTGCCTTTGAGCAGTTGATTGCGCAATCTGAGCTATCTGAGTTTCCAAGTGCTTGTTATGAGCCTGCATCGCCTCCATATTTTTCTGCATTTGCAACATCATATTCTTCAACTTCGAANCCATATTTTTCTGCATTTGCAACATCATATTCTTCAACTCCGAGATTTCTCCACTAGGTTGAGGTGGCATTGGCGGTGCTGGTAGTGGTGGTCTGCTAAAACCTGGTGGGTGTGGTGGTACATATCTCTGCATCTGCTGGGGTGCCTGCTGAGGTGGCATGGCTTGCTGAGGATTCTGGACATTGCTGTTGTTCTTGTAAGAAAAGTATGATTGATCCTTCGCCCGGTTGTATGTATTAGAATATGGGTTGTTCTTGTAGGCTTGAAAGGCACATACTTGCTCTACTGAACTAGTACAGACTGGGAATTATGACCGAAAAAACACACATGAATCACAGAAAGGATAGTGCATCCCGAAAGTGCAGCTACAGGTGATGGTGAGGAGCTGTAGTACCAATCTTATCAAGCTTCTGACTTATGGCATTTATCTGTGCAGCTAAACTCTCATACTTATCATCAACTACATGTTTCCCACCCTTCTTGGAATGCCCTCTAAGATTACCAAACTGTGAATTATGAGTGGCAATTTCATCAATCAGTTCATATGCAGCGTTGACTTCTTGGTTCATAAATCGACCATTAGCAGCAGAATCTAGCAAAGCCCTACTCTCATTACCCAACCCATTGTAGAATGACTGAACTAGGAACCATTTCTCAAGCCCATGATGAGGACACATTCTTAACAACTCCTTAAACCGTTCCCAAGCATCATATAATGACTCATCTATCTCCTGATTGAAGTTAGTAATTTGGCTCCTTAATAAATCCGTTCTCTGTGGTGGGTAGTATTTCCTCTGAAAAGCAAGAGCTAAATCCTCCCAACAATTAATGGTAGCCATGTTGAGATCATTCAACCAGGTTCTAGCCTTGTCTTTCAATGAAAATGGAAACATTCGCCTTCTGATGGAGTCCTTAGAGACATTCATTTGCTTGATAGTATCACAGTATTGAAGGAAATTCTGTAAGTGTAAGTTCGGATCTTCCTTCAATGTCCCTGAAAACTGATTTCGTTCAACCATATTCACAAGAGCCGGTTTCAGTTCAAAGTTAGCAGCATCGGTATCGGGTACTGAATAACCTCCAGCCATAGACTCCGTACTAGGCAAGGAATAGTCTCTCAATGAACGGGCCGCAGGTGGCGGTGGTGGTGGAGGTGGTGGTCCTCTACCCTGTCCTTCTCCTTCGGCAGCCATTTCAACCTCTAAATACCCTTCAAACAGCGGATTGAAGGTGAACTCGAAAAACTGAGACAAGTCAGAAACAGTTTCCTCCACAGATCGGGGAAGAAAAATTCGGCATCTACTACGTCTTAACCGTTTAAAAACACTCGCTCGGGCTCAGGGAAAATGAAAGTATCAGGCTCGTGGTCGTTTTGCATAAACCTATGAACCTGCACACAATAGAAACTCCGAGCAAAGATGAGAAATAGCCCCAAAGAACTGAATAGTTCTTTGAGACTAAGAAAAAAAAAACAGAACAGTATAAACCCGACTAATAGAAATAAAAATTGCCTCCCCGGCAACGGCGCCAAAATTTGATGAGGCTATCGCACACCTATCAAAAGTAAACCAAACGACACTAACTAATGTAGCTAGGGAAGTAAGGATCGAATCCTCAGGGAAGCAATTGAACCCTATTAGTTCTAAAAAGCTTAAACCGTACAAAGGGCCTTGGTCGAGAAATGTTGACTAACTAACTGACTACTGACTAATTACTAACTAATTACGGGAAATGACGGAGATTTAAACCAATAAATTAAGCCTAGGGTCATTCGGGTCACCAAGAACAACTAATGGATTCACTAACAAAGATCGTTCAATCTCACAACTATCGTCAAATTAGGGCTCACTAATTCTCTCGAATCTAGACTCCCTCGAAACTCATCTAGCGGCTCTCGCTCATGCCTAGACTAATTCCGCCTATTATTCAGTGGTCTTATTGTGGTATTTTTACCTCTCGGCATCAAATTCAACAATTACCAAAATTACAACTAAACCTGCGCACAATTCAGTTGTAAACCAAAGAAACCAATAATAGGAAATTGACTACTAATTTGGAATTGAAACAACCTAATTTAGCTAGTCCATTAATTAATCAAGGTTTCCCTAACCCTAGAAGATCGACTACTCACTCATGATTATGAAAATTAAAGCAAGAATAATTGTAAAGTTCATAATTGAATTCATGAAATAATTGACAATTAAACTAATTAACATCAACAATTAACTAAATTAACTGGACTAAAGAAATTAAAAAGCATAAATTAACTAAAATAAAGAACAAAAATAGAAGAATTACCAAATTGGAGAAACAATTGAAGACTTGAATTGAATTGAAAATCAATGTTATGAACAAAACCCTAATTTCCCCAAATTAATTTGAGAGAGAAAAATATGCTTAATTATGAAACCTAAGAGAGTAATTCTAAATTATGAAAAGAATAAGTTATTTTGCCTAGAAAGTCGTGCCTAATGTACCCCAAGTTGGGCTTACAAAGCCTAACTACGAAGAAAATAAAAAAGAATTAAAAACTTCGGAAAAACGACTGATGCGGGCGCATAGGAGTTTTATGCGCCCGCATCAGACCTCCAAAGTGCCTTCTAAGTCGTTTTTCTTCTAAAATGGGCCCGCATGTATATCTTGTGCGCCCGCATATATACCTCAGAAGCTTTATTTTACTTTCTTTTCTTCTTATCTCTTCATGAGTTTTTTAAGACTTGTTTTCATACTTCTTGACACGCATTTTCATGCATCTTCACTCTTATCCCGTCCAAGCTTTCCGGCTTCGTTCCGAGCCTCGGTTTCCGCGCCTGAAATTACAAAACATACCAAAACTGAGCATAACAACCGCAAATGATAAAAATCAAACTAAAAAGCTCTAAAATTGCCGGAAGTCAATCAAACTTGGCCAGACACTTCAAATTAGCTAAAGAACATCAAATGAACTAAAAACGAGCCGGAATAACAACCACTAGGCATAAAATTGACTCGAAACAAGGGGAAAAACACTATAAAAATCGCACATATCAGTCGTACTGGGGTGGCCAGTTAAGGTGGTTGGGGAATGGTTGCACGTGGCCCTGGTCAACATGATGCATGTGCTCTCTCCATTGGACCCGCTGCAGGTGATCCACATCAGTTCGGAGACCGCGGACACTATCATCTAATCTATCAAACCGATGTCCGTATTGCTCGAACCGCTGGTCAATCTGATCGAACCGCTGAGTGTTGTAGGCATGCATTTCGTCCAGGCGGTTCATCAGAGGGGTCATATCAAAGGCGCCGTGGGGAGGTGGGAGTGGCGAAGCTGGTTGTTGAGGAATGTCCTCCTGAGGGACACCCCCCGCCTGCTGCATTACTTGGGCCATTCTAAGGGCCCTCTTCTCGGCATCCGTCCTCTCAGCTAGTGGGATGGGGTCTGGGGGAATCCTCCAGGGGTTTACGCCTTCGGGGTGGTCCAGGTAGTAGGTGGAGGTGAAGGCGTTGGGAAGGTAACACCAGGATAATTCTCGGACATTCCATACCAAGCGTTCATGCCGGCCTCTAGTGTATGTTCTGCAGAACCCGACAGTCCGTAAGGAGGGAATGTCCATCAGTGGGTTTTCTTCAATGGGGTGCAACCCTTCAAAGTTTTCTCGATGGCCTAACTGGTAGGCCAACCAGGTAATCATGCCTCCACAATAAATGACCCCCGTGTTTGTGGCACCCTCAGCTATCTCAGCAAATCTACGGGCAAGGAAGAACCAGCAGTTGTAGTCTCGGCCTCGTAAATGGGATCCGTCAGTAGCTAACCAGAGGAGTCTGAGCTCATTTGGGTAGACTTGCCCCAACTCTCCTCGGGAAAATAGGCAATAGGTAATGAAACGGAGGAAGTATCGGAGGGCTGCATGTTGAACCTCCGAAGTCTTACTGGTGGATGAGGCATAGGGGGTGGTACCGTCAGTGATACGGAGCCACCAGGAGGCTTCATCGTAGTTGGACCAACCATGCTCGAGGGCTACAGAAACCAAGTTGTCTGGGTCCCAGAAGAAGTGTTCGTTGAACTGTTGAAGGGTGAGCTCATAATGGGTACCGAAGATGGTGAAACTGACCATCCCTGTTCTAGCTGTTGGGTTACTGGGGTTCCGTACAATAACCCTGAAGTGGAAGGTGGAAAGGAACTCCAGAGTGAGTTCCCGGTATGTGGGTGGGGCCATTGGTTCGCCATCAGGTCCTGGCATGGAGAATCCGAGCCATGCACCCCAACCAATGTTATCTGCCATCTGGACCACTTGGTCGGTGATCCCCATCTCATCGCAGGTGCTACAGTCAAAGAATCTGGTAGAGCAGATGGGCCGCTTTTGCAGTCTCTCGAACCGGGCTTGTTGTTGGCGGCGGTTTAGTGGTGCCGGGTCCCCCGAACTGGAGCCTGCAGGTTGTTTGCCCCTAGAAGCCGAGGTAGAAGACTCGGTCCTCTGTGATTTCCTTGAGGTTCTTTGAGAGCTCATGGTTCCTGAAAATCGGAAATGAATGCATTAGAACCATAGTGAAAATCATGACAGAACACATAACATAACAAGCTCATGCAATGACAAAATCTTCAATTAGATAATTTGAGCGGAAATTTCGGCATGACCCGTCTATTTTATCAATATAGCCAAAAGCCGTGAGGCTACCAACGGTCACCAAAACCAATGCTTTTCAACACAAAACCAAGATTTCCACACATTTCCAAAGCTTTCAACATAAGTTCAATAGAACACAAATCTCATGAAACCGAAAATGCAACTATTACCAACATTTTAAACCTCAACTGCTAATCCAAAGTATCATATTTCACCAAGCAACAACTACACTCAAGGGAAGGAAATAAAATCAAACTTTCATGGCATTATCAACACAAATTAAGGCAAGAAAAATTGGCAAGTCAAAACTACAATATTATCAACTCAAGAACCCAAAGCATTGTTCACAATCATAAAATAGGGCATGAATTTTACTAAGTTATAAACTTGAGATTGAAATTTAATAACAACTAAACAAGCAATTATTAACATCACACAAGCATAAAACTCAAGAAAAATTATATTATAAAGTTGCAACTACGAACCCTATAGTGTGAACGCCATGAAAAATTCAAGAAAACTTGTTAAAACTTGCTTAAAGTTAGATTTATACCTTAATAGATGAAGATGAATTGAAAGCAAGGTAGAAAAAGCGCCCAAAGAGTCCAAAATTAATAAAAAAACGCCCCAAAATTGCGGAATTTCGCGCGCCTCTATTAGCCCCAAATTGCAAATATTTTCGAAAATTGATTGAGGGGTTTTGTTGAGGGAGATGAGAGGATGCTTGTGTTAAAATTTGAGTTGATTTGGTGAAGTATTGAGTGAGATAAGAGAGAAAGAAGTTTTTGAAGGTGAGGTTTTAATGGAGGTTGAGGAAGATGAAGAAGAATATGTGAGGTGAGAAGTGAGAGAAAGAAGATAAAAAGAATAAAAGAGAATAAAGGAAGTAAAAAAAAAAAATTCGGGCCTTGATGCGCCCGCATAATGTATTTATGCACCCGCATCAAGTTCAAAATTCAAAAGTATGGGGCTACTGGGGGTTCGATGCGCCCGTATCGAACTTTTTCAGCAAATCCTCTAGCATTCTGGGGGTGAGATGCGCCCGCATAAAACTCTTATGCGCCCGCATCTCACTTTTTCAGGAAATTTTGTGGGGTTCTGGGGGTCAGATGCGCCCGCATAAAAACCTTATGCACCCGCATCTGCCCCATTTTACTCGACTATGCTTTTTTTTTTCCTTCCTCTAAAGTGTTCTTTTCACTCACCTTGACCCTCACTTAGATTTTTAGCTACGGAATGCAACCGAAAACCTCTAGTTACTCAACTACAACTAAAAGCACACAAAAAAAACACGAGAACACAGCTAACTAAAAATTACGAAAATAAACTAAAACACACAAAAAAAAACACAAAAAGAGTTAAAGAGGGATAGAAAGCTCGGGTTGCCTCCCGAGAAGCGCTTGTTTAGGGTCATTAGCTTGACCGTGGCTTCGGAGTGGTCAATGTGAATCGGGATTGTAGAATTGCACCTCTTCTACTAATCCAACCGCATCACCTTCATAATAGAGCTTCAATCGTTGTCCGTTGACCTTGAACTTTTCACCTTTATCATTTTGGACTTCAACGAACCCGAATTTGCTCACCATAGTAACCGAAAAAGGACCGCTCCACCTGGACTTCAGTTTTCCAGGAAACAATCTGAGACGGGAGTTAAATAAGAGTACCCTTTCACCTACTTGAAATTCCCTTCTCCTGATTCTTTTGTCATGCCACCTCTTAGTCTTTTCTTTATATATTTTTGCACTATCATATGCAGCTAAACGGAATTCATCGAGCTCATTCAGTTGAAGAAGTCGCTTTTCTCCCGCAAGCTTGGCATCCATATTCAATTCCTTTACTGCCCAGTATGCTTTATATTCTAACTCAACCGGAAGGTGGCACGCTTTACTATAAACTAACCGAAACGGTGAAGTGCCAATTGGGGTTTTGAAAGCCGTCCTATACACCCATAGAGCATCATGCTTGTTAGTCCAATCCTTTCTCGATTTTGCAACTGTCTTCTCGAGGATTGACTTGATCTCGCGATTGGAAACCTCAACTTGGCCGCTTGTCTGTGGGTGGTGTGCTAGCCCTGTTCTATGGTAAACACCGTACTTTTCTAGCAGCTTATCTAGCCTTTTCACATGGAAATGCTTCCCCCCATCACTGATGATAGCTCTAGGGACTCTGAACCTAGGAAAAATGACCTGCTTTAACAACCGCAAAACCGTATTAGAATCACAATGGGGGGTAGCAAGAGCTTCCACCCATTTAGAAACATAATCCACAGCAACTAGAATGTAACGGTTTCCATTAGAAGATGGGAAGGGTCCCATATAGTCAATACCCCAAACATCAAAAATTTCAACTTCCAATATACCTGTTTGCGGCATTTCGTGCCTTTGTGAGATGTTACCTGTTCGTTGGCACGAATCACAAGACATGATAAAGGCTCTCGCGTCCTGTAAGATCGTGGGCCAATAGAAACCTGATTCCAAGACCTTGAACATCGTTTTGGAGGGTCCAGCATGACCTCCATAGGGTGATGAATGGCAATGGTGAAGGACACCATATACTTCCCATTCCGGAACACATTTCCTGTATAAACCATCTGCACACTCACGAAACAAGTTAGGATCATCCCAAAAGTATCGTTTAACATCGTGCAAAAATTTCTTTTTCTGCTGATAAGTCAAATCGGAAGGTAAAACACCTCCTACAACATAATTAGCGAAATCAGCAAACCAAGGGGAATGCACACAAACAGCAAACAGATGTTCATCAGGGAAAGAATCGTCAATGGGGGTAGAGATCTCCCCATCATCATACCGTATCCTCGATAAGTGGTCAGCTACCACATTCTCTGCTCCCTTCTTATCACGAATCTCGAGGTCAAACTCTTGAAGCAGCAAAATCCACCGAATAAGCCTCGGTTTGGCTTCCTTCTTCCCAAGTAGATATTTAAGAGCTGCATGGTCAGTATAAACAATAACTTTCGAACCTACAAGATAAGCACGAAATTTATCTAAGGCATAAACTATAGCAAGCAGCTCCTTTTCCGTGGTGGCATAATTAACCTGAGCTTCATCTAAAGTCTTACTAGCATAATAAATAGCGTGCAAGACTTTATCTTTCCTTTGACCTAAAACCGCACCAACTGCAAAATCACTAGCATCACACATTATTTCGAAAGGTAAATTCCAATCAGGGGACTGTATAATGGGTGCCGAAATTAGTGCGTTTTTGATCATATTAAAGGACTCAAGACACTCGTCAGTGAATTTAAATTCAGCATCTTTTAGCAGCAATTGGGTTAGTGGTTTCGCAATTTTAGAGAAATCTTTAATAAACCTGCGATAAAAACCAGCATGACCCAAGAAACTTCTTACCCCTTTTACATTTACTGGAGGTGGCAGTTGCTCAATTACCTGTATTTTTGCCTTATCCACCTCAATTCCGCGTTCGGAGACCAAATGTCCCAAAACTACTCCTTCATTGACCATGAAATGACACTTTTCCCAATTTAAAACCAGATTCACCTGTTCACATCTTTCGAGAACTTTAGTCAAATTAGTCAAACATGAATCAAAATCAGAGCCGTAAACACTAAAATCATCCATGAAGACTTCCATAATGGACTCTATGAATTCAGAAAAAATGCTCATCATGCAACGTTGAAAAGTGGCAGGTGCATTACATAATCCAAACGGCATTCTACGATATGCAAAAGTACCATAAGGACATGTAAAGGTCGTTTTCTCCCTATCATCAGGATGGATGGGGATCTCGGCATCAGACCTATTATTCAGTGGTCTTATTGTGGTATTTTTACCTCTCGGCATCAAATTCAACAATTACCAAAATTACAACTAAATCTGCGCACAATTCAATTGTAAGCGAAAAAACCCAATAATAGGAATTTGACTACTAATTGTGGAATTGAAACAACCTAATTTAGTTAGTCCATTAATTAATCAAGGTTTCCCTAACCCTAGAAATTAGACTACTCACTCATGATCATGAAAATTAAAGCAAGAATAATTGTAAAGTTCATAATTGAATTCATGAAATAATTGACAATTAAACTAATTAACATCAACAAATAACTAAATTAACTAGACTAAAGAAACTAAAAAGCATAAATTAAACTTAAAATAAAGAACAAAAACAGAAGAATTACCAAATTGGAGAAACAATTTGAAGACTTGAATTGAATTGAAAATTAATGTTGTGAACAAAAACCCTAATTTCCCAAATTAATTTGAGAGAAAAATATGCTTAATTATAAAACCTAAGAGAGTAATTCTAAATTATGAAAAGCATAAGTTCTTTTGCCTAGAAAGTCCTGCCTAATGTACCCAAAGTTGGGCTTACAAAGCCTAACTACGAAGAAAATAAAAGAGAATTAAAATTCCCGGAAAAACGGCTGATGCGGGCGCATCGGAGGTTTATGCGCCCGCATCAGACCTCCAGAATGCCTCTTCAGCTGCTAATTCCATTAAATGTGCCCGCATATGTATTTTGTGCACCCGCATATATGCCTCAGAAGCTTATTTTATTTTCTTTTCTTCTTATTTCTTCATGACTTCTTTAAGACTTGTTTTCATACTTCTTGACACGCATTTCCACGCATCTTCATTCTTATCCCGTCCAAGCTTTCCGGCTTCGTTCCGAGCCTCGGTTTCCGTGCCTGAAACTACAAAACACACCAAAACCGAGCATAACAACCGCAGATGATAAAAATCAAACTAAAAAGCTCTAAAATTGCCGGAAATCAATCACACTTGACGAGACACTTCAAACTAGCTAAAGAACATCAAATGAGCTAAAATCAAGCCAGAATAACAACCATTAGGCATAAAATTGACTCGAGATAAGGGGAAAAACACTGTAAAAACTGCACATATCAGCTGGCCAAGGAGAAGAAGTGTTCATGGGAAACTCCAACAGCTCTGAAGTGCTTGGTAAAGGAAAAATTCCCCTTCAATTAAATTCTGGAAAGTCTTTTCCTTTACAAAATGTTTTGTATGTCCCCTCCCTTCGTAGGAACTTAATTTCTGGTGCTCTTCTTAACAAGGCTGGTATAATCTTTTTTTTTTGAGGGGGATAAGTTAGTTCTTACTCGTAATGGGAAATTTGTGGGAAAGGGGTACATATCTGGTGGTTTGTTTATCTTAGAGACTGTATTTGTTGTTGAGACTATTAATAAGATTTCTACTTCTGCCTACTTGCTTGAGTCTTTTGATCTTTGGCATGCTAAATTAGGATATGTTAATTATAGTTCTTTAAGACGTTTTCCACACATGTCTCTAATTCTTAAACTACATGGAAATGGTCATAACAAATGTGATATATGTGTTGAAGCTTAGTATTTCAGGATACCTTTTTTAGTTGTTGAAAATAGAAAAGTTGGTTTATTGGAATTAATACACACAAATTTAGCTGATTTTGAAAACTTTGAAAGTAGAGATAGTATTATATCACATTTGTTGACGGTCACTCAAGGTTACCAAATTGTATCTCTTGAGAACCAAAGATGACGATGAAAAAATGTTTTTAATTAAATTATAAAGTAGAAGTAGAGACTTAGATCCGATAAGGGTGGTGAATATGGGACAACTCTCTTGAAAGAATTTTGTGAGAAAAATGGTATAATTCATGTAACTTCTGACCCATATACACCCCAACAAAATGACATTGCTGAAAGGAAAAATAGGACTCTTGAAGAGATGATGAATGCAATGTTAGTTAGTTTTGGTTTGTCTGATAGCATGTGGGGGGAGGCCATGCTATCTTCTAATTGTGTGCTAAATAGGGTACTTCATACAAAATTAGACAAAACACTTTATGAAATGTGAAAAGGTCAAGGACCTAACCTCAATTACCTAAAAGTGTGGGGGTTTTTAGCCAAAGTGCCTTTCCTTCTTTTAAAAAGGAGATAATAGGTCCAAAAACTTTCGCTGCTGTTTTTGTTGGTTATACTGAAAATAGTGCTGCTTATAGGTTCATGTGCATAAGTGATAAGTCTATGAGTGAGTATAGAGAAGCTGAGTTTTTTTAGCATGTTTATCCTTTAAAGAAGAACGGTGTCTCTTATAATATGTCTGCTTTTGTTGCTTCTACTTCTTCTTCCATGCCTTTATCTTTACCTAGTGTTCAAAATGAAGAATAGGAAGAGTAAAAGATATAGAACATAGAAGAAATTTGAACCTGATTTTCTTACTACTTTCTTAACTGAACTTGTTAACACAGATGAACTTGATGAACATGTTGTATGCTATCAATTATTGATGATGAGCCTAAAATCTTTGAAGATGCTATGAGTTCAGTTGATTCTACTTTTTGAGCAGTTAATAATGAAATTGAGTCTAACATGGTTAACCATACTTGGGAACTTAGTGACTTACCTAAATGTCGTAAAGCACTTGGTTTTAAGTGGATTTTCAAAAGTGAACTTAGACCTGATGGCTCATAATCCCGAGACATAAAGCACGTTTGGTTATACAAGTTTTTGGCAAAAATTTGGTGTAGATTAATTTTATACTTACTGACCTATTGCTAAGATCGCCATTATACGTGCTTTAATTGCCTCATCTTCTAGCTTTAATTTGGTTATTCATCAAATAGATGTCAAGACTGATTTTCTTAATGGCGACTTAGAGGAGGATATTTATATGAAACAACATCCAGGTTTTGTGGTTCAAGGACAGGAACACAAAGTGTGTAAGTTAAAAAAATCCTTGTATGGTATAAAACAAGCTCCAAAAGAATGGTTTGAGAAGTTTCATAAAACTATCATTACTTTTGGTTTTATATCTAATCATGCTGATACTTGTGTGTATGCGAAATTATTTGTTCTGATTATGTAATTATCTGCTTGTATGTAGATGATATGTTGATATTTGGCACACACATTAGAATTACTAATGAAACTAAAAGATTTATCTCCTCTCATATTGAAATGAAAGATTTAGGTCACTGATAATGGCTTCTCCTTATCTCAATCTCATTATGTAGAGAAAGTGTTAAAGAAATTTAATTGTTTTAATGATATGTCTATATATACTCCATATGATGTTAACATTCATTTGAAAAAGTACATTAAAGATAGTGTCTCTCAAATTGAATATGCTATGATAATTGGAAGTTTAATGTTTCTCATGAATTATACTCGTTCTGATATAGCTTATTCAGTGATTAGACTTAGTCACTATACCCATAAGCCGAACAATGACATTATTATCCACTTAGACGTTTGCTAAGGTACCTTAAAGGTATAATGGATTTGGATTTGCATTTTGCAGGTTATCCATATGTTGTAGAAGGATATTGTGATGCAAACAGGGTAGCTGACAATGATGAGGTAAGTTCCACTAGTGGTTATGTGTTCAATTTATGTAGAGCAGCTATATTTTAGAAACCTGCAAAGCAGACTTGTATTGCCCAGTCTACTATGGAATCTGAGTTCATAGCTTTACACTTAGCAGGGAAAGAGGCTGAGTAGTTGAGAAATTTATTAGTTGATATTCCTCTATGGGAAAAACCAACCCTTCCTATATCTGTACATTGTGACTCACAACAGTATGTGTTTCTAGGAACAATATGTATAATGGTAAAAAGAGACATATACGTGTTCAACATGAGTCTGTGCGGAACTTGATTGTGAGTAGAGTACTCACTATTGAGTATGTGAAATCTGAGAGGAACTTGGATGATCCATTGACAAAAGGATTGAATCGAAGGTTAGTTCAAGAAATGTCGAGGGGAATAGGGCTTAAGCCCATTGGCAGTTGAGGAATTCATGGTGGATACTCATTCTTGTTCACACAAGGATCTAGTGGACTAAAGAAACCATGAAAAGGCTCATTTGTGACGTACATCCCATTCCTATGACTTGTACATTTTTAGGTTGAGCTTTGTCTCTTAATGAATCTATAGCCCAGGTTTTGGGTGATCCTATGAGAAGGACTTGATGGATTCAACGATTTCGAGTGAGGATGAGCTCTATTACTCTTAATGATAGTTAAAGATCTTCATGTCAATTGATAGTTAACATTTAAACTTTAAGTTGTTTTAATCTTTTGTCTTAGTGGTCAAAAAAATAATTTGGCCTTTTCCTAAATTTTTTTCCCCTTCATATTAAATGTCACTGCCTATGTAGTTATGCTTCTTCTTTAGCTTTGCCTTATCTCTCATTTAATATGGGGTTTATAGTTTTTACTTTTTAGTGAGTTTAGCATGTTGGCTTTCAATGGCTTTGAGGATCAAAATATATACACATATACACATATAATGTATTGTTTAATTATATGAAACTTATGTACGTTTTGTGTAGAGACCTAGGTTCTAAACAATCGGTAATGAGAAAACCATTCTTTAATTTAATTTGTACATAATAACTACTCCGTATTATTAGGTATCTAAGAGAAGTAAATTTGTGGAAGAAATAACTTAAAAGTAAGATCATTAATGTTTATCTTATCTTATATCATAATGCTGACATCAAAGTTAAAATTGCTCAAATTGAAATTAAGTTGAAATTGTACAACTCAAAGCCTTTAAATAATGTGCTTAGTTTTCACATGAGAGTGCATATGAGCTATACACAAAAAAATCAGCCTTTAGCAATTTAATTTCCAAATGAGAGTACATCGTGTAAAAATAAAAAAAAATAAAAAAAAAAAAAAAAAAAAAAAAA
>PYUH01000059.1:870954-885536 GCA_016808085.1 Suaeda aralocaspica | reverse complement strand
TAACAACGAACGTTTGCTTTCAATTGGTAAAGTAATTTGATGCCGAATTTACGTGGGAAGGTTTGAGGTTTGAGCCTCACCAAAGGCAGAAAAAATCTTATTGGATTTTTCCATCATAGTCAAGTGTGCAACCAGGGTTGAATCCAGATGTAGAGTCGAGTCGAGTTTAGCGGTGAACAAGTTGGGCAAACTCAAAGGGGGAAAAAAACAGCCTGTAATAATTATATAGCTGTACACAAAAATCAGAGTCAAATACTAAGTGAAATTGAGTTACAATTTCATCTTCACATTCAGAAAGTTGTGCAACAGATTCCTGTTAGGCTTTTATTTCTATCATCCTCAACACAGATCCAACTTCAATTATATAGCAGCTTGATGTCTCTAACTCACTTTTCTTCATGACGTTATCCTTAGAGTCCAACACTCAAGATATTCTTCTATTGCTAC
The DNA here is from genome assembly GCA_016808085.1 of Suaeda aralocaspica. Lineage (NCBI taxonomy): Eukaryota > Viridiplantae > Streptophyta > Magnoliopsida > Caryophyllales > Amaranthaceae > Suaeda > Suaeda aralocaspica. The sequence goes on along the minus strand of PYUH01000059.1, from coordinate 885,089 downwards.
CCCCGCCTGCCCTATAGCTCTTACCCCACATGGACGCGGCGGCTGCAGTGAGAGGCAAGGGCCGGGGGACCGCCAATGCCCGCACAAAGCTGCACGAACGGACCGGAAACGGTCTGCGCGGGAGCGTCACCCACGGTGGAGCAGCGTCCACCCAACTCGACGGCACGAGAAGCCGGGCACGAGAGAGCGCGAACAAACCACACCCCCAGATGGCTGGGACAACATCAACCGGCAAGGCAGTTAGTGGAAACGTGCACGTGCCCAGTTGGTCAGCCGTATCGAGCCTCATGTCATCCTCCTCCTATTTGTGTACACCTAGCATAGTAGGCTCAAACATAGCTTCGTTAACTAAAAAAAAAAAAAAAAAAAAAAAAAAAAAAAAAAAAAAAAACCAAGAACTGTTGGCTCAAGTGGTAAGTAATTTGATGCCGATTACGGAAGGTTTGAGGTTTGAGCCTCACCAAATGCAGAAAAAATCTTATTGGGAGATTTTTCCATCATAAGTCAAGTGTGCAACCAGGGTTGAATCCAGATGTAGGGTCGAGTCGGAGTTTAGCGGTGAACAAGTTGGGCAAACTCAAAGGGGGAAAAAAACAGCCTGTAATAATTATATAAGCTGTACACATAAAAATCAGAGTCAAATACTAAGTGGAAATTGAGTTACAATTTCATCTTCACATTCAGAAAGAGCTTGTGCAACAGATTCCATGTTAGGCCTTTTATTTCTATCATCCTCAACACAAGAAAGTCCAACTTCAATTATAATAGCAGCTTGATTTCTACTAAACTTTCCTTCTAATCTTGAGTCAACCAAGTCTTCTACCCATGAATCTTCTCCATTCTGCATTTTCCTTTTAGCAATCCTCACAAATCTTACTAACTCGGAAACTTGCTCGTGATCAAACCCATGTTGATCATCTACCACCCAACTCGACAGTCGAATACCTTTCACTAGCTCTAACAAAACCACACCATAGCTGTAAACATCAACCTTTGCAGTTATTGGAAGGTTCACTGCCCATTCAGGAGCCATGTAACCTTTTGTGCCTCGTATTTGAGTTAACTCAGATGACCCATATTGGGTGCTGCCCCTTTGACATAACTTTGCCAGCCCAAAGTCGGAAATTTTAGGCTCAAAATCTTTATCTAGGAGAATATTTTCAGGTTTTACATCACAATGAATAACCCATTCTAGACACTCATGATGAAGGTATGCTAAGCCTTTAGCCGTGCCTAATGCAACTTTGAACCGCTCTTTCCATCCAAGAACGGTTTTGGTAGAGAACAAGTGTTTGTCCAATGATCCATTTTCGATAAATTCATACACCAAAAGTCTGTGCTTTTTCTGTGAGCAAAAACCCCACATTCTCGCGAGATTCATATGGTTGATTTTACCAATTGTGCTCACTTCAGCCCAAAACTCTTCCTCTCCTTGTACCACATTATCTAGTTTCTTCACAGCAACTACTCTTTCATCAGTGAGAATACCCTTGTATACAGCACCAAAGCCTCCCCTGCCTACAACTTCCTTGAATTTTGCTGTCCCGCTCTTCAGCTCACCATAACTAAAGCTCCGAAATTGATTTGAAATGGCCTGATACCCATCTTCCATCGCAGCAACTGAAAGGCTGTGCTTCCTAAAAAGAAACCACCACCCTACTACTAAGATGAGTACTTCAAATGTACCAATGGCCGAAGCAAAAGAGTACAAATAAACCCAATTGAATCTTCTACGGGTAATGTCATATGTGCTGTGCAATTCTAATACTTTTCCTTGCTTTCCGCAATCAAGATGAGACACATTCAGCATTGCAGGTTCTGACATTGATGCAGTACTTGGCAATCGAAGGTATATGCTACCCGGAAAATTAATAGACCTAAAACCATTAAAGAGTCCACTCTTTGTGTAACATAATCCTTCACCAGTTAGTCTATAGCTAAATGCTTTACACCGACAATCTCCTAAGCAAAGTTGCTTACAATCTTCGAAAGAAGAAGCTGTGCTGTAATTGAGGTCAAATCCATAGTAATCAACATGAACCAACTCAATAAACTCAGTGTCTAATGTGCAATTTCTATGAAACTTTGGCTTGCATCCTTTGCTCAAATCACTTAAATTAGTTTGCACATAGTGAGGAGGACAACTACATTTTTGTTCCGGTGTAAAATTACAGATACCATTCCTACCACAAAGTCCATGAATATCACATACTTTTGCAATTGCCTGCCATGTTATGTTCCAGAGCCCAGATGACTCATTCAAACTATGAACCCTCAAATTCCCATCATAATCTAATGTTATCCGTCTTTTGATTCCAACACTGCCCATATCAGAAGAACTAAACTGTAACTGGTCACTAGACGAAAAGCTACCCATATCATTAAACATTGCAATTCTACTATTATTATAATTTGTTCTACCATTTACATACACATTTACACCTAAAGGCCAATAAATACTCGAAATTTCAGGACCATCATATATCAGTTTAAGCACATTATCGCTATCAAAAAAGAAGCTATAATAGCCGGAACCTAACATCTTAGGACCATTTCTAGATACCAATCTATTACTCCTCGTAAACCTTTGATTAGGAAGCAAAGTATCAGTAGGAAAATCAAAGCTTTGCCATAGAATATTACCATGATGGTCCTTAAGAACAAGGTTTCCTGTGTCAAGAAGTGCTGCCCTTTCAGCATCAGTTGAAGTAGTATTAGTTTCCCAAACAGTTGAGCCATCAATATCTTTCAGCAACATCACACCGTTCTTCCTTAGAGTTAGTCTTGAGCCGCGCCTGTTAACAGGCTTGTCGCGGTTGGCTACCCATACAACAGTCTTTTCATTTGAGTTGGTGTACCAAATTGCGAACCAATATGCATTAGTCCCACTACTGTAAAATCCACAGGTGAATGTTTTGTCAGTCGATACTAGAAAATTATCAGAGTTTGAAGCATCATTGATTGTTAAAGAAGAGCCTTTTGTGAGATCATTTCTTGCTGAAATAAGTATTGCAAAAGAGATAAAAACTAACATTAAGACCAAAATAATGGTTTGGTTTTTCATTTTATGGTTGTTTGTTTTGTTAGTTGTTAACGATATCTTTATATGCAACTATATGTAAGAGTTGCCTAAGTTGACTCAAAATTTGACCAGGCAAATAATGCCACACTTAATTTGTTTTTTTGTTGACAGGCTATAAAATAACTAAATTTGATTCAAGCAGCCATAATTTACTCAATATTCCAGATTTATAATTTTTATTTTATATTTATTTAAGTACAAATTCACGTCGTTTGTTAGTTGTTAATAACTCATCATGATGAACTAGCCATTACATACAACTATACAAGGCATTATATATCGGATTAAATAGCATAATTAGCCATATTGATGATATTATTATTTATTTTATATATATATATATATATTTTGTTACAAAATTCATGGCAAACCTACTGCATGAGAACATAAGGAGCAATACTCTCAAAGACCCTACTAACTAATTATAAGAGAAACAATTTGAAGGTGAGAGGTAGCTCAAGTGATTAAAGATTCTCTTTCAAGATGTTGGGATCGATTCTCATCCCGTCCTTGTGGCTCCCTAGTACCAAAAATAAAAAAAATAAAAAATAAAAAAAAAAAAACATTTTGGGTCTCAACTCTCATATAAAAAAGATTAATTTAGCGAGCTTGTTCGTTTAATTCCATTATAAAAAAAAAAATCTGAAATACATACATAATGAGTGTTTTTTACATTTTATTGATCAAAGCAGAGAGCACTCCATTAATCATACTCCCTCCATCTACATTCTCTTTTTTCACATCTCCCAATAAACATGTTTAAAAATTAATATTTCGAGTTATATATGAAAAAATTATAAAAATTATGCATCAAAACGAATCAAACGTAATCCCATTTGACTATATTTTTTGTTACGTATAAAACACCAACTAAATCAAAGTAACACTATGATTAATGTCAAAAATCCGTAATTTACTACTGAATAAGTATTAATGTTAGCAACTTAGTATGTTATCAATTGCAAATATATAAAGCTTGCAATATATAACAATCCTGGTAAAATGGATATTTTCTGTCAAGTTTTCTAGTGACAAGAGCCGAACACCAAGCACACATGCATAGAGCGGGAATAGTACGGTTAGGAGTGTCAATTTGGGTTGGCAGTGCCGGTTTCCTATTAGGTTCAGGTCATTTCAATTCAAGTTAACTTTGGTCGTTTCTTCCCTATCATTAAGCTTAATTCAGTTCAAGTCATTTCAAGAGCAGGTCAAAACAGTTTGTTCTAAGTTCGAGAACTATTCGGGTTAATGTCAGGCTGCTTCGGATTCTTGTGAACATTTTTGTCACTTTGAATGAAGTCCAAAAACGACGGAGTTTGTGATGAACTTTCTTGTAAAATTTTAAGTATATTTTAGGTCTATATATCGCATTAAGCGAATTAAGAAAATAGGTGGCCTGGTTTGGTGTAGCCGTGTAGTTGAACTTGAAAATAAACATTTAATTAATACTTTGTATATTTTTGAATTCTTTTATGGCTAATCATATTGATTTTTAATGTACAACTTGGCAAGTCAGTCAATTGTAAAAGCAACTTACTAAATTTTAAGTTAATATAAGATTAATTAGAAACTTAATTTTACATAACATTGGCTTTTGCATCATTTTAATTCACTTTCAATTCATTTGAGGTTTAGGTATGTTCAATTGATCAACAGGTTGCTTAATGCTCAGTTCAATTCAGTTTGGTTGACGTTTTTTTTGGGTTTTGTACCAATCAATTTTAGTTTAAACTCTTTTCAATTAAGGTTCAACTCAATTCAATTCATTGTTTTCGGGTTAATAACAGTTTAAGTCACTTTCAATTCAGATTATTTCAGTTTCGATCAAATACAGTTCAGTTAACCTAACGGGTTGTACCCTAACTAACACACGTATATTTATAGGTTATTAATTTATTGTTAGTAGTACTAGTAGCATTGCTACAGCCGAAAGCGATTCCACAAGCAGGTGGATCATTTTATGAACGTAGTTTGCGCAAAAGTTCCTGAATGTGATAAAAGGATAGAAATAGAATTGAAATTTTTAGTGGTTGAGGCGCAAAAACAAGGATAGGTCGTCATTGGTGTACTTTTATTGATCAAATTGCAAATTTTTTTATTGTAGGTACATATTATTAGGTTAGATCATTAAGAATTGCATCTTAAAGTCTTGAACCACATCATCCACATGTTATATATAAATTAGAGTTGTCATACAATTCAAGAGTCAAGTATTGGTTATTTGGTTATATATAAACAGTTCAATTTGTTTCCGTTTGGTTAAATTCAATTAATTTTGCTTTCTTTTTAATTCAATTCAGTTAATTTTTATTTCAGTTCATTTTAGTTCAATTAATTTAGAAACTTTTCAATTGATGTACGTAATCAAGTGAATGGTAAAAACAATTTAGTTCACTTAGTTTTTTATATTCATAATTGTAATTTAATTCAATTTAAAAATAAAAAATTCAGTAATATCTAATAGGGAAGTGTATTTTTTACTTTAAATTAGGGAAGCAAATAATTTTTTCACAAAAATTTGGGTGGAAAATTTAATTCACACTAAAATTGGATCAAATACTTAGCTTATGTTATATTAGCTTTTGGATTAATACAACTATAATTAAATTATTTCAATTCAATTTAATTTAATTAATTTCAATTTTTTAATATTTCAGTTCAATTTCAATTTAATGCAGTTGATTTCAGTTCAATCCATTTCTGTTATCATAACCTATATAATTCACTTATTTAATTATTAGTTCATTTTCAATCAACTATATTAGGTAACTGATTACCTAGTTTAATTAAATTTGACATTCTTAACCTGGATTGACAGCTCTAATATAAATGTCTACATCTTCAAATTGAAACAATAAAAACTTAAAAAAAAAAATTGTAGGGAGTATATTGTTATCAATTTCATGAAAGTTACAGCTACACAACAATGTGATCTTTTAGTGATAGTGGCGAATCTAGGATTTCTGTTGAATGGGTTCAAGCTTATTCAAAGGCCGAGTCTTCAGTATTCGAGTATAAAGTTGGATGGTCGAATATAATAGCGGATTTCAAACGTGTACCAATACAAAAGTACACTAATAACTAATCTAATGGTGAATGAAACTAATAAATCTAATAACAAATTAACAATTAACAACTAACAACATGAACACAATGAAACTAACATGTTGTGAAGTAGCAATTAAAAATAAAATTAAAAAAAAAACTAACAAAGTTTCAATTAACAATTCAATCAACATTTGAATCCTAAATTTCAATAATTCAATTGAGAAATAATAATACTCAAGAACAATGAACTAAGATTTAAACAATAAATTCAATTAATATCATTATAGAAATAGAAGTATAGAAAAGATGGCCATTAGTATAGAAGTATAGAACTATTCAAGGGAAAAACGTTACTATAGTACATGGACCACTAAGCTACAACTTTTACTTTGTTTCTTTGTTGCTGCAAATTTTTATTATTTAAATTAAAAAAAAAAACCCGAAACTATCTAGTTTTTCCCTAGATTTTGACTGGGTTCAATAACCCCCTTGAACCCACCATTGCTCCGCCACTGTTTAGTGAACTACTATGGACTTGTTCAATAAGGACTTAAAGTTAATAGGAAAACAAAATATTGGATTCATGGACATGGAGCTTAGCTAGAGAGTGAATTTGCCAAGTAGTCCTCTCAACCTCTTTCTCTCTCTAAAATAAAGCTTTCAGCTTATTTCCCTCTCTAACAACACCTCTATTGTCAGACACCATTGCTCTCCCACCACTAAACTTGAGCACGGATCGGATATCCGATCCTAAATTTGAGAAAATTAATATTTGTATCCGTATTCAAAATTTTTGGATATCCATATTTGATATCCGATAATTTTCTGATCGGATACTCTGGATATCCATTTCTAATTTTTCTTTCACAACAAAAAGCATAGATGATTGCTGCATAAGAATATAATAAGACGATATAAGTACCAATTGAAAAAAATGGATATGTAAAATCTTTTCCATTAGCAATCGCACAGAATAACTTAATTTTCGTAGAAGTACGCCGTAAGATTCGTGAGTCTACTAGTTTAGTATACTCAAAAGTCGAAAGTTGTTAGGAATGACCTCTATTTTTTGTGGATTTAATACATAAAAGAGGTATATGGTATCAACAAATTTCAGACATCCGGTTCGATATTGAAAATTCGGATATCTAAAAAAGCCAAAAGTGATATTTGAATAGGTGTTTGGTATCCTCTTTTTCGGATCGGATATCCTAAAAATCAGGTCAAATACAGATCAGATTTTTGGATTTTCAGATCTTTAGATATTTTTGCTCAGCCCTACCCACCACTAACCGTCGAACATCATTATCGACACAATGGAGGAATATGTCTCAAAATTACGATCTTCGATTAAAAAAAGCTAAAATCATCCAAAAGTTTTGCCCTAGGGCAAATTGTTGTGGTTGGATGATTTGCCAAAAATTAAATATTTATAACATGTTATTTCTAATGTAATTTAAATGGGCCAGAATCTAAAATGCTTAGTCATTGTATTATTTTGAAGTTATCCTTGGCTTCCGAAAACTCATTCTCATTGGTCGAACGCTTATCCCAAATCATGAAAACTAATAGGAAATTATGAAAAATATTGAAAATTGTTTAAAATATTTTGGGTGCATTTTCTGCTCCAAAGGAATTATTTTGACAATGTGGTGACTTTGGGGGGTATTTTAAGAGATCGAATGCCTTAGGATTAACCGTGTCGTGACATAACACGATTAAAAAATATAGTTATCTAAAGAAGTTAACACATTTTTTTACTAATTAGGTATATATAATAAATTATTTTAGTGGTTTTTAAACACTTTGTTCATAATTTTGATTTGCAATGTTTATTTAAAGTTTTGAATGTTTGATTGTGAATTTGTAATTTAAGATCACTCGCTAATCTAATCGGATTAAAATTTTCGAATATAGAAGATGAGAAGAGGGCTAAACACTAGCCAACATCTTCAGAGATTTTTTTCATAGCCCAACATGTCTGGAAGGGGAGTCTATTAGGAATCAGGTCTGAGGGTCATGAGAATATCTCATTCATCGATTGGGGTGAAAATTGTGCCAGATGAATTTTTATTTTGTCATAATATATTGTATTTATTAATTAAAAAAAATAGAATAATCATAATGGTTAATGAGATAGATTTTTGCAAGTACGTGATGGTGTTAACTTTTGATGGAGAAGTAATTAAACATAAGGTTTGAAGCATGGTATTGATGGTCATTTCAAAGTTAGACACAAGGATGCAAATTATCCTGAAAAGGAAATGTTCAGACATTTATTGAGTAATGTCCAAATTGTAATTGAATAATGTTCAAACAAATATTGAGTAGGATTTTGATCCTTTGGACTCGCCGTAATTCCTTTTCCATATGATAGTTTTGAGGAATTTTATGCTTAATTGGTTGAATTCAGTTTGATCTTGTGCTTTTTATTTCTTTGCTTTAGATATTGCACCAACTTGTGTTCTATCCAACTATGACCTTGAAAGTCTTTGATGACTTGTATTGATCTCTCTGTTTTTTTTCAGTATTATTCAATCACTGAATGATGCAGTCTAGAAACATTAAGAGTTGGAATAATGGTGTGTGTAACCATTTAGAACTTGATTTAAACAAGTATAAGTACTTGCTATAGTAGTTCATGAACCTATGTATATACAAAGTACTATAATGTAATTGAAAGAAGTACTATGTATCACTTAAAATCTGATCGACTTCATTATGTGATACACTTGTAGAGAGGTCTCAATATTGTTCAGTACATAATTGGACATTATATTGATCGTCATTGAATATTGCAAATTTTAATGGAGAATAAGCCAGAAGTTGGATGTTTTGATGGACAGAATGTTTTCACTGCTGGCGCAATCATAATGGAATTGGATTAGTAGTGATCCGGAATATTGGTGGCCATGGAGTGCAAATGAGAGAAGTGATCTGGAATATTGATGGGCATGTTATTCGAACGACTTCAGGTCAATCTGGCCACAATTTAGAGTTCCAATAATAGAAGCTAAAGCTATGGTCTTGAGTCTTTGGCTTGCAAGGCAATGTCAATGTGATAGTTTTATTCTTTACAGTGACTGCTTGCAAATTGTTACGAGGCAATGTCAATGTGATACTATTGTTCTTTATAGCGTGCTTGCAAAATAGCTCTTGTTTTAGCTAGTTTGTTTGAAACAATTACTTGAACACAGTACTATTCAATTAAACAATGCTAAAAAAAATAAGTTGAAAAGTGCTAGATATAAATTAATATCCACAATTCTGTGATAGAATTTCAACATTGCTAATGAATAACTTGAACATTGCTCTAATGAAAAACTTGAAAGTTGCTTATGAAAAAAAGGAATTTGGCTTTATAAGAAGTACATTAAAAGTCTGAATACATTTTTTGTTTCTAAACTATTGCATTCTAATGAACAATTTGAACTTATTGCCATAGAAATTGAATACCGCTCTACAAAAGCCTATTGGTGAACTACAAGGTTAACTACAATAAACACCATACAAGTACAAGATTACTTCACTTAAGCCACAATTAACAACTTTGCATGTTGTTAACCCTTGTGGTTTTTAAACTTCATTCGAAACAATATCAACTTAAGGTGAAACTTGAGCTTCAGTTTAATCTTCTTTTGCAACATTCTTCTTACATCTAGCTTCTCTGCAGAAAATAACATATCATATCTTATTAGTATAATAGTTCAAGTACTGTTCTTAAAGAGTATGAATATTGCTATAAATTTTTTTTAAATATTGTCCTTTTTTTTCCTGGATATTATTTTCTAGTACTTGAACATATATCAATAGAAGTTGAACATAGCTCATACAAAATGTTAATATTATTCTAGTTTTTTTTCCCTGAATATTGTTGTACAACTAATAATTTGAAAATATTACAATATAATTTCAATATTGCTTTACAAAAGTCAGAATATTGTTTAAGTTTATTCTGAATATTGCTTTATAAAAGCTTGAAAATTGTTGAGTTTCTTATGAAATTCTTAATTTTCTTATGAACATCGGTTTATAAAAGTCTGAATATCATTCAAGTTTCTTGTGAACATTGATCTACAAAAGTCTGAATATGATTCAAGTTTTTGAACATTGTTGTATAAAAGTTTGAATATTGTTCAAGTTTCTTTTGAACATTGCTTTATGAAAGTTTGAATATCGCTCAAGTTTCTTCTAACCAATGCTTTACAAAAAGTTCGAATGTAATTCAAGTTTCTTCTAAACGTTGTTTTACAAAAGTGTGAATATTGTTCAAGTTTCTTTTGAATATTGCTTTTCAACGGATCATTTGAACATATCTCCATAGATCTACATTTTGAAATATATTTAAACCATCAAAATATCAAAATTAACTCTCTGTGCAATGAACTTCCCGACGAATTGGATCTATTGGATTTTTGAATGCATCTCCACAATCACATACAATGTATTGGTTAATGGGATCCCAACCCGTCGTTTCAAGCTAATAAGAGGTACACGGCAAGAAGACCCCCTTTCCCTGTACCTAGGGGTGTGCAAGATTTTACGGTTCCGAATTTCCGGTCCGAAATTTTCCGATTCCGTTCCGAAAAATCGGAATTCCGATTAAGATTTTTGAAAACCGGAAAAACCGGATCGGATATGCGGTTTTTTAAACCGGAAACCGGATCGGATACGGAATGGATTTTTAAAAAATCGGATTCCGGATTTTTAAGGAAAACAAAATCCGGAATTCCGGTTTTCCGAATTTTTCCGGATTTCCGATCCGGTTTTTAAGGGTATATGTGTAAATTTTAGAGAAAATTCTAGTATATAATTCGGAATCGGATATCCGGATTCCCGATCCGGTTTTCCCGGATATCCGAATTTCCGGAACGGATACGGAATCAATTTTGTTGGTTCCGAAAATCCGGATATCCGAATTTCCGGATCGGAAAATTTCCGATTTCCGGTTTTGCACACCCCTACCTGTACCTATTTATCTTAGTCATGGAAACTTTTTGCACTTCAGCTAAGACAACAACATCTCCAAGGCAGTATACCGGGGCTTCGAGTAGGCAGAAATTCACCCCCAATTAACCATATTTTCTTTGTGGATGATGCTATGCTCTGCATCAAAGCTACTCTTAAATCAGTTATAGGACTTCAGCGAGTTCTCGATGACTTTTGTATTGTCTTTGGGGAAACTATCAATTATGACAAAACAAATACAATTTAGCCCAAATACTCCAACAAGATATAGAAAGTTACTTACTAGACGTCTTCAAGTCCAAAAAATCCCAAAGTTTGACAAGTATTAGGACTACAGATGAATGTTGATGGTTAAGTGCTACCAGGACCTTATTGATAAGGTTAGGAACACAATTGGCTCCTGGCATTACTCGACCCTATCACAAGCCGGGAAACTGAACCTCATTAATTCTATTCTCCTTGCGATGGCATCCCACATCATGTCCATCTATTATACGCCAAAGAAGGTATTATCTCACATCACACAGGATTCTCTGCGGTCTTTCTAGAAAACAACAAATTCTCGTAAGCCGGTCTACTGGAGAAAAATGCACTTTACAGGAAAGTCACAAGTACCAAGGTGGATTGGGTTTGCGGAACTTAGAGGCCTTAAATCGATGTATGTTGTTTAAACAAGCTTCGAGAATTCATAGTCAACCATATCTTCCTATAGCTCAGACATTTTATGGACGATATGGTCAAGACCTGGGACAGTTGACTTCTCAAGGGCGGATACCATCAAATATTCCTTGGGCAGGCCGAAGGCTAATCCGTACAATGAAATTTTTCTTAGCGGGGTTGCGCAGTAAAATTGGGAATGGTCAATCGATTAGAGTATAGGAGCATACTTGAGAAAATGGTAGGAAGATTGTCCTCAAACCTAGCCAGCATGACAGCCTCGATATTCCAGTCATGGTATCGGATATCATAACATCAACAAGACAATGAAACACGAACATTATATGGAGAAAGTTCAACTACGGTGACGCCTCCACAATCCTAGCAACCTATTTGCCAAAGTTAGAATCTAACAACACTCTTTATTGAGATGGCCACAACTTAGGGAATGTAACAGTCTACTTATTGGTGGCTTCACTAGTCAACGAATGTCACCACACAATGTTCTCCTATTTGGCGGAGAATCTCGAGCTCAGACTTATTACCAAAATGGAAACTCTTTCTTTAGAAGCTCCTATGAGGAGCTTTGCCCTTTAGTGATAATCTTCGACACAAGAAAATCACAACTTCTGTCATATGTGGATTTTGCGTGAAAGAGAACAACAATGCCGCTCACATTCTGAGAGATTGCAAGAATATCCACCGTATTTGGTAGTGTGGGCCACTTGGAATCAGAACACAACAACAACTTGACTTATCTTTTGTCAATCGGTTAATATATTTCCTTTCTTAATTCTTGCAGAGAGACAAAGAAAAACAGGAGAATTCGAATCTAATTGCAACGTTCGTTACCACGCTCTCGGCTATCTGGAACCACCGGAATGATATTAACTTCAACAACACTCCCTTTAATCCAAAAACGATCATGATCACTCAAAGGCAAAACTTCCATCGGTGGAGCATAGTTCGCCAACAACGACACATAACAATCAAACGGGTTTAGCAACCACCAGCACCATATCATGACAGTTGAATTCCCCAATGTTCAAGGTAATAGTTGATGGGGCATGGAAGGCTCAAGGGAAGGGTAATAAAGCGGGTGTAGGATGGGTGATTAATGATGATTAGAGTAATGAAGTGAACAAAGGCTAGATGAGAATCGTGGCTTCAACATCACTACAAGCAGAAGCACTTACCGTGCTTCAAGGAATATAATCTGTTAAAGGCTCCTGTCCCCAAGTCTTGGTCCATATGGACTTAACTCAGTCGGTCCAGTATCTCCCCAACAGAAGTTCGGCTCCTTACAACATTAAGGCCATTCTTCAGGATATTCACCTTTTTTGCTTAAGTTTCACTCAGTCCAATGTAATAAAGTAAGCAGGGAGCAGGCCCATAAGTCCATTCCCTAGCTCAAATGGTGTAATTTTCTCGCTTCCTTACATTTTATCCAAAAAAAATAGAATTACACGGGAGTTAAACAAGATGAACAATTATTTACAGCAATTAGGGCCTATTTACTTCAATTGACAGAACTGAACTGATTTGAGTTGAGTTGAACGTAACTGATTGGAGCTAAACCGAACTGAAAGTTTTTATTATGGTTTTTAAAAAAGAGTTGAGCTGAACTGAACTGATTGGAGCTGAGCTGTGCTGTGCTGAGTTAAACTGAACTGTTTGGAGCTGAGCTGAGCTGAAATAATTTTAAAATGAAGTAAACAGGCTCTTAGACATTAAAGATAAGCTTTACAACATCATTAATAGTTAGGGTTTTAAAATAAGTTAATCTAATTCTTTTTTCTAATAATCTCATCACAATTAACCAAAATTAAAACCACACCAGCAACAACAACCATTATCACAACAAAAAACAATAAAAAAAATACATTTTTGTGAGTAAACTTACAATTAATCATCTTTTTCGTTGGATTCTTCTTATCAAGTTAAAATTCATCTCTAATATCTCTTATAAATTGTTTTATTTTGTGGTTTTCCAAGTTCTTTTGGCATATTATTGCATTAAATGCAATAATTTTGATGAGTTTGAAAGGAGAGTGAAGTTTTAATCACGCTTAATTTTGTGTAAATTATGTTTTTGGGTTGTTAGATGTATGTTAGTTGGAGTGATTTTGGAGGAGAGAGAAATTAGCAAGGGAAAATGATGAGAGAAATTGGAGAGAAAATATGGTGATGTTATAATGAGTGAAGAAAGAGATTTGTTTTTATATGGGGAAAGGGGGTGCACAATTTGTTATATGGACATGGGTCCATAGTATACCAATTGGAAGATATGGCGTATCACGGCTCTCTTTTGAATCCTGAGAAAGGTCGAGCTAACATCTGGCAAAAAGAGAAAAGAGGACAAGGGACCCCCCCCCCCCCC
>PYUH01000059.1:814647-869502 GCA_016808085.1 Suaeda aralocaspica | reverse complement strand
AAAAGGGCCCCCCCCCCCCCCCCCCGGTTTTAACAACATTTTAAAGATTGTTCCGGTATTAGGTGAGACTCCATGCAGTATTAAGACCAAGGGAATCAAGAGATATGGAAAGATTATTTGGAGATTTGAGAAGGAAGGTGGCCTTTTGGCTCAATCAGGGAACATCACTATCCTTTTAAAAGGATTCCAAGGAAGCTATTTGGAAAACCCTCCCTCATTGATTTCTGAGATTTCCAAAAGCTCCATATCTTAATTCTTTCTGCTGAAACTTGTGTCTCAGAGTTCATATATTGAATGACAACTTTTCTTGCTTGAAAATTAAAAACATCCTGTGTAATATTTTAGACATGTACCTTTTTCATTGTATAAGCATAACTTGCTAGGCGGATAGGGGATCCCCTTTCTTGCTTTTGCATTTTGTCAAAAGGGAAAAAAATTAAAAATCTATTTGTTTATTTATTATCTACCTATCTATCTATCTATTTATTTATTATTATTTTTATTTTATTTTATTTTTTTTGACAACAGTATTGTTATGATTTTGTAAAAATCACATCATAAAGACAACCTTTAGCAATAAAACACATTCTAAGTGCATTTTTTTTCCATCATACTCCAATGATAAGAGAGGTTGCATACTAAGGGGTGTTTGGAGGCTAGCTTATGGCTTTTAGCTTATTTGAGATGGTCAAACAGCCAAAATACTTGTTTATTTTTTGGCTTTTTACATTGGCTAAAAAGAACCTTTTCTTTTGACTTTTGGGCGGTAAATAAGTCATTTACAATATTTATCCCTTGAAAATTAAAATAATTTCATTTCTTAATTAAAATAATTAAAATAAGCATGTCTTTAAAAATAATTTTACATACTAACAGCCAAAAGCCCCTAGTTACCAAACAAGGCCTTAATTTCAGCTCTCCTGTGACTTTGTGAGCATTTGGGAGAAAAAAATGGTGGAATGTAAGACATACACAATAAAAGAAATATACAGAATAAAACAAGAATACTGACAATTTTAGCCACATTTCGAACTTTCAGTGACAAGATTCCAAAGAACAACTAAAGATAACACTAGTTTAGGTAAAATCCAAACACCGGGATCACTCTGATGGGCAAAACCATAGAAAAATCAAATAATCAACCTTGTACACAAACCTAAAGCAAAATTAATTAGTTAAAATATTTTAAATCGATGAATTGAATAGCAATTTATGCAAAAAGTCTGAATACAAGGTTAGGGCTAGATAAGGTTGAAAAGAAAGCCTTATATTTCCCATCAAAATTCAATCTGTAACTTTGCAGTTTATATACTCTTTCCCCTGTATATTTTTTCACTAGTACTTCATTTATGAAAATTAGGAACTTAGCTGTCTAGCAAAACTGCTGCAGGGACTTATTTTTTGAACGAGTTTCTAAAAAAATATATCGTCAAATCAAGAAGACTCCAATTTCCTCACGAAGTTCTTTGCCTGTTGAAGAGGAATGCATGTTAAGCATGATAAACTAAAATAATGCAAGAAAAAATTATTCTACGCTTTATTAGTTGATAAAAAACCATGAAAACAAGCCTTGTTAGATAGTTTTTAGCAGCTCCCTACCATTTGAAGTGTTTATATAAAGACACCAATTAGTCATGACTACTATTACTGTTGATCATAATCAGAATGCAATTCACGAATCACAATATAAATGTAAGACAAAGTAAGTGAAATAAGTTTTCATTGTTTAATATTCATTTATGGGACTAAGGGCATCAGTTGATTGATTGAATATGCAACAGATAGCACCAACCTATCTATAGATTTCTTTTGCAGATAAACATACTAACATGCAGTAACTTTCTCCTGTCATTAACATATACACCTTATCAATCTAGTTCATGTTAAATAGTACCCTTTTTGTAAGCTTTACTATACTTCCAAATAGATCTAAATCTAAGTATGAAACTGAACTAGGAAAGTTTTTTCTACCAATTATCTCAAAAGGTAACAGAGCAAGCATAGCTGCATATAATAAGCATTTGACCAAGAAATACTCTGGCATTACTTAGAAGGTTTGTACGATTAGGCTACCTTACAGTTTGGTCTGTTGCTTATATGAAATCAGAATAATAGTTCAAACTCATACCTGTTCCAAAGTCAAGAACATAATGACATTCCATGATCCAAGGCGTCCAAAATTCGGGATAAAACCTTTGTAAAATGCAAGAGGACCCTGCAATATAAAGAATAAAAACATGTTAATTAAACAAAAAATTTAGTGCTAACTTTCAAGAATCTGGATTTTTATCAGTGCAAGCATTCTATTTCAATTTTTTTTTTTTCATTTGCAGTTGGGGTGTTAGCTCTATGTTTCTAGCAAGGGCATTCGAAACATGTCTGAAGGTTAGGAGATCCATGCAGATTGATGTGAAAATTTTTCAAAAGGCGGTGATATTTCTAGAGTTTAAAATTGTCTGACCAAAAATTTGGACCAAAATTCAAAAATGAGGAACAAAGAGCAAATCATTTTTCCCAATCCAATTTGGTCTTGAGGATAAACAAGAGGCCACATTAGCTACTTTTTTGAAAAAAAGAAAATAAAGGATATGCACCAGGTTTGCTCGAACTATTGAAGAATAAAGTTCATAAGTCAAAGCATAAAACTATAGTAGAAGAAAATATGATACAAATTGACACAATGGATAGAAAACTAATTCACGTTTATGGCAGCATATCTACAATAGAAGCTGAAAGCTATAGCTCTCTAATAAGTGATGGAGCATTAATCTACACGAGTTTCATTGACTTAGAAAAGACAGAAAACAAATGACAAGGTACTGAAAGAAGTTTCAGAGCACAATGATAACATTCGCATACTAAGTAAAGATATTGATGTTTTAGTCAAGGATACACATCAAAATATGACTACAAAAGTCGAGACATCTTTGGAAGTACTATAGGATTATCTCCTATACCATTAAATTCCACCAATGATCTTCTCTAAGCTCATTCTTATATCATTTACAGGATACATTGCACACCCTACTTATGGGNCTTTCTCCTGTCATTAACATATACACCTTATCAATCTAGTTCATGTTAAATAGTACCCTTTTTGTAAGCTTTACTATACTTCCAAATAGATCTAAATCTAAGTATGAAACTGAACTAGGAAAGTTTTTTCTACCAATTATCTCAAAAGGTAACAGAGCAAGCATAGCTGCATATAATAAGCATTTGACCAAGAAATACTCTGGCATTACTTAGAAGGTTTGTACGATTAGGCTACCTTACAGTTTGGTCTGTTGCTTATATGAAATCAGAATAATAGTTCAAACTCATACCTGTTCCAAAGTCAAGAACATAATGACATTCCATGATCCAAGGCGTCCAAAATTCGGGATAAAACCTTTGTAAAATGCAAGAGGACCCTGCAATATAAAGAATAAAAACATGTTAATTAAACAAAAAATTTAGTGCTAACTTTCAAGAATCTGGATTTTTATCAGTGCAAGCATTCTATTTCAATTTTTTTTTTTTCATTTGCAGTTGGGGTGTTAGCTCTATGTTTCTAGCAAGGGCATTCGAAACATGTCTGAAGGTTAGGAGATCCATGCAGATTGATGTGAAAATTTTTCAAAAGGCGGTGATATTTCTAGAGTTTAAAATTGTCTGACCAAAAATTTGGACCAAAATTCAAAAATGAGGAACAAAGAGCAAATCATTTTTCCCAATCCAATTTGGTCTTGAGGATAAACAAGAGGCCACATTAGCTACTTTTTTGAAAAAAAGAAAATAAAGGATATGCACCAGGTTTGCTCGAACTATTGAAGAATAAAGTTCATAAGTCAAAGCATAAAACTATAGTAGAAGAAAATATGATACAAATTGACACAATGGATAGAAAACTAATTCACGTTTATGGCAGCATATCTACAATAGAAGCTGAAAGCTATAGCTCTCTAATAAGTGATGGAGCATTAATCTACACGAGTTTCATTGACTTAGAAAAGACAGAAAACAAATGACAAGGTACTGAAAGAAGTTTCAGAGCACAATGATAACATTCGCATACTAAGTAAA
Source organism: Suaeda aralocaspica (assembly GCA_016808085.1). NCBI lineage: Eukaryota > Viridiplantae > Streptophyta > Magnoliopsida > Caryophyllales > Amaranthaceae > Suaeda > Suaeda aralocaspica. The sequence goes on along the minus strand of PYUH01000059.1, from coordinate 865,437 downwards.
GATATTGATGTTTTAGTCAAGGATACACATCAAAATATGACTACAAAAGTCGAGACATCTTTGGAAGTACTATAGGATTATCTCCTATACCATTAAATTCCACCAATGATCTTCTCTAAGCTCATTCTTATATCATTTACAGGATACATTGCACACCCTACTTATGGGTTGGAATGCTAAGATCAGAGTAGAATGAGAAGCAGAGATGTGTGTGTTTCTATATATATATATATATATATATTCAGAGGAAAGTAGGAGTGACAATTAACGAGATGACGAGAACAAAATAAGAAAGAATTTAAATGACTATGTTGGCTTGGTCATATGCAACATAGCTGAAAGTAAGTTTCAGCGGTTATTGAATAGACCAAGCAACCTAAGATGACTTCGATCCATGCATATATTATAATTTACCGAGTAATAAAAATGACAGATATCATGTGATGACAAGCCCAATTTTTAATGTCGAAGACTAGAAGCTGCATGATAATGGTTTTGAAGCGAACCTACTGGCTACTGCTGCTCTATCTCCACTAGAAGATAGCCAGACATGTTTTCAGGGATTATATCATCTTCAAGGTATATCAATGCTATGTCCTACAGACCCATCCAACCCAGTCTTTAATACTTAAATGTACAAAGAAAGATTAATTCGGCAATTACAATACCAGTTCAAAAATGAAAAAGCTAACTAGTAAAATATAATTCAGATCTTAAGTTTGTCATTGAAATTGTGGCCTGCTTTTCTCTTTGCAACAGTTTTGGATGGTATCTTGGTATCTATTGTTTGCGGACGGTGTCGTGTTGGTGGATGAGAATAGATTAGGGGTTGATGCTAAGCTAGAGTGATGGAGATGAAAATAAGAGGCTCACGGGTTTAAGTTAAGGCGGAGTAAAACGGAGTATATAGGGGTTTAATACTTAGAGGAAAGTCAGAGATGCAGTAAAGATGTGGTAACTTTAGACACCAAGGAACTACCATTAATGAGTGGTTTAAGCATCTTAAATTAATTTTGCAAAAGAATAAAGATATTTACCAAGATATAACCAATCAAATTAAAAATGGGTGGCTTAAACAGAGAGGAGAGATTGGGTTGTTAGATTGAAACGTTCCCATGAGGTTAAAAAGAAAGTTGTACATAAGTAAGACCTACACTATTATAACGGTTACAATGTTTGGCAATTAAGGAGCATATTAAGAAGTTGGGATTAGCATATCCGAATAGATTGAGGTGGATGTGTGGTACAAGTTTGAGAGACAAAATAAGAAATGTAGATACTAGGAAGAAAGTTGGAGTTGCCGATATTGAATATAAAGTATGAGAGACCAGGCTAGGTTGGATTGGGCATGTGGAAAGAAGATAAAGAGATGCACTTGTTGGGTGATAGAGGATTAGCATAACAAGAATCTCCCAAAAGGTAGGGAAGACCCCCAGAGATGGGGAAGGAGTTAAAAAGGACACGGCGACGATGGGTTTACAATATCATTTTGCTTTAGATAGGAATGAATGGAGAAAAAAGATTTCAGCGAATAACTATAAGGGATGAGTATTGGCTCAAGTAGCCAAACCATCTTTTCGGGATTAAGGCCTAAATAATGATGATGATGACCAGTCATATAATTGGCTATATTAATCGTGGTTTAAGAATGTGTTTTGAATTTTACCCCATTTTTCTACTCATAGCTCTACCATAAGCAAAATATAGCATGCAAGTCAAAAACCATTTAAATGTTAATATAAATTGTACACGTAAACAGTTTCAAGAAAGAGTAGGAAAAGAAAGAGTGCTTAAAATAGAGAGAAGAGAATCAGCATACATCATTCTTCAAAGTCTTGATAAAACAATCAATTGTACTCTTGTATGCAGAAGAATCTCCCATCATTCTAGATTTGACCTGTAATAGATGTTCCAAGAATTAAATTTAAATTTTCACAAATTGTAACAGCATAAAGGCTATGTCTTCACAGAAAGGGCAATTGGTTTAGTTGATATTATATACAGTAGGTAAGCATTAAATTTAAATACATAGATTCTTATAGCACATGAATTTAAGTATGTAGATTCACAACACTTCAACTTCCCATTTATATCTAACACTAGCAATAACATTGAAAGTTATTCAATATTTCCTTTATACAATTTTTTTCTTTTTTATTTTGTGGAATTGTGCCTCAGTGAATTTGCCTATGCTCATGACGAGATCCTACCAGATGACATTAGAACATGAGGAGATATTCACAGCATTACTAGTACAATGGCAGAAAGGCCTTTCCATTAGAAAGTTAGTCTTAATTCCTAAATTCAAATAATTTATGCTCCTAAGAGGCTAATTCACCAAATGCTAAAGAATATAACATTATAAGAACAAATATTTTGATTAGCTTTTACACTCTGAAGTCAAAGGCTAACAATTTGCTCTCATCAAATAGACCCATAGAGGTATAATAGACAAATGATCTACAGCATATCATTATTTACCAAATCCCATACCCACTAATATTCTTCAAAAAAGGGGTATAGGAAAACAGAGCCCGGCATTTCCCTAATTTTATGCTCAAAGGTATGTTTTATTCAATAATTAGGCGATATCTAATAAAACTGTGATTCTTAGCCTGGATTCAAATGACCATAAAACTGGTCTGAAATGACTTTTTCCAAATTTTCGGCATGCAAAACTACACTAAATGGGCACATAAAACTTAGCATGTCTTTGCATTCCTTTATCATAAAGCATGCTTGACCTTCCTCATACATATTTCATCTAATTAGATTCTCATACATTCCATCAGCTATTTTTAAACCTGATCATGACCTCGATGAATCTTTTGGCTACATATATCAAGGTCAGAACTGTACTTGTAAGAAGTTCAAAATGAAACAAGGAATAATTGATGAATCCAATTGGAACACTAGAAAGATCAAAATTGCTATTAGTACGTAAGGGATAAAACCGGGGCATCATGTTATCATGCCATGATGACAATTTGAATATGTAGTCACATAATGGTTATGGTTCCCCAAGGGAAAATTAGAAAAGGGAAATTTAAAGAAAATATAAATACATCCAAATAAAGATGCCTATAGGTTTGAAAAAAGAAACCTCCCAGGCAATTATATGGCAACAAGAATAAACGACCGGACAAAATTTGTTTTAGGAAAACATGTTTGACGTTTTATTAGAGCATTAAGAACAATAGATTAGAATGTGACTCCGAGTAATAATGTTGGGAGAGTGGTCGATGCAATACCCAATCTCAAAATTTTCCATCGATTTGAGCTTACAAATTTCTTGCATACAACAGGTGAACAGTAAATTATTTATGCGAGTTTAAGGCTACCACAAAATATTAATAGTTAAACCTTCATTGAATTTAAGCGTGTTGAAAACTTAAAAATTCTGCAAACGCCGACACGCAAAGATGTAAAAAAAAACAATAGATTGGGCATGCCCAATATTTGTTGAGAACTCCTAAATATAGATTAGAAGTATCCAATATTCTTTATAAAATATTATTGTATATACGTACTCGTTTGGGAATGCCCAATTTTTTTTTCTCAACAACTAAATCATATTTTGGCTTTTCATCCATTTTTATATCAGATATATGAGAATTATCTTTAAGTTCAGCCCACTTCTATATTGCCATATTTACGTCTAATCAAAATAGGGAAAACTCATATTTGGAGGGTGCCTAATTGTGTTTGGGCACTCCCTAAAATATAGTATTTGATATTACATCGTCGTTGCGCGTCTTGACGTTCACAGAAGCATTATTTGAATACTCGAATTTTTGTATCTTTTTAGGGTTTATATTTTGCAGAATTCTGAACATAAAAATTTGTTTGAAACAGATAGGCACTATTTCCATCCAGAGTTTCTTATGGTGAAGAACACAAGCTCAAGTTGGAACATTCATTTGGACACCGGCTAATTCACCAAGATGCATGCTAAACTTTCTACCCTTCGGCAAGTTTTGGATCCATCATAACCAAATCAGATAAATGATAGCTAGTATTTGCAGGTTCACAAAAATACTTCACCAATTTTAAGAATAAGATTCAAGCAAGATTGTTCACCAAATCTAAACAAAGAATGATGAGTTTTTTCTGTCAATAGCCAAATAGAAAGGAAATTTAACAGTTGTTCGGCTTAATAATTATCTTTTATTAGATGTGTAGGTTAACACTTAGCAATTCTAAATAAGTAATAATTTCTGAAGAGAAGCCTATCAAAAAATCTTAAAATTTCTTTTCCCAAACATAATTAACAGAATCTAGGTTCTAAAAATGAAGAGAAAGGCTTTCAAACTTTCTGACATAGCCCACTTCAACATTGACATTTGAGTAAACCTTATAAAGCTGCCTCGTCACTTAACTAAAATCAAAAATGAAACTCTTTGGTTTCAAGTTTTATCCAACTACATCCTTTGATAAATATCTCATGTTTATTCTTAAACCCTTTAGTTTTCGATGTGCTGCTTGTCGGAAAAAAGCTGACAGTAGTAACATTTTCATGTAAACCTTATTTAAACAATTGACCTTGCACAAATTTCCTAAGTGCTCCTCTTACAAACCTAAACAAGGGAGCTTTGACAGCACTATATGATTTCTACAACCAATTTAACTTTTTTAGGACACGAATTAAAATTCAAAAGTTGGACATTAAAAATCCAAAGTGCACCCTCATACACATTGGCAACTACACAATAAGCTTACAGGTTTAACTCTCTTAAGTACCCTTAGAATAGACCAGCTTTCCAATATGAAAATTCCCGATCAGTAATAGATTTTAAGCTAGTTTTGCCTGTTGACAGTTTAACTTCATTACTAGTCAATGGTAAAAATTGAGGCACAAATAATGCTAATGACGGGACCTAAAAAAGGGTCAAGATATCAAGATTGCTCTAACAAGTTCAAAATACAAACCACATCAACAGGTGAGCCAATGCAGACAGCAAAGAATCCCGCTCCAAGACCAGATAGCAAATGCGTAAAAACATTGTCCGTAAATCCAGGTATCTTCAAAATGGTCTGCAAACAAAAAAAAAGAATGCAAGAATTGGTAACATAGGAAAAAAAAGGGAAAAAAATTTTAAAAAACCAGAAACAAACAATCAATGACAGTTCTGCTTCACCTGCTTCACTTGATCATAACTAGCCAATTCAGCGGCATTTATAATAGCATTACGAGCTACATTTGGCCCAAGGCCAGTCCATAGGGCTTTAACTCCTTCCTGAATGTCCACAAGATTAAGCAACCCAGAGTAAAGGATTGGCTACAGAATTAAAACAAACCAAATGTCGAGTAGCAGCAAATCGGCAATAACCTGCTTCACTATAGTTGAGTAAGCATTTAATGCTCCAGTATAGCGCTTTGGCACACCAGGTGGTAATTTCCCCTCAGCTTGAAGCCGAACTTTTACAAGATCAGTTGGGTTAGCAATCATGATTCCCACAGCACCTGCAAACAGAAATGCTCATCTTATATCCACAATTTATTAAACATACATAGATTTAACCAGGAATATCTTTCACTACCTTCTTCACTCTCCAATAAGCTGATATTTCGAGTCTTCTCTTTGAATTAAACTAAAAATTCTAAGTATAGTTGCTCACCAGTGGTAAGTCCAGCAAGTATCTTCTTCGACAATGGAATATCACCAACATGGTCCTTACCCACATAGAGTGTCTTAACCTGCACACATCACACCATTACAGCGTTACTCATTCAAGTTACAACACACAATTTCAAGTTAATGACATCAAATCACTAAACTCACAGGATCATACAACCCAATCCTTAAACCACCAAACAGACATTGACGATGCAATCCTGGCACAATTCCTTTCCAAAGCGCCGCCAAACCTTCTTCCTTACCGATCATTGCCACTGTCCCCAACATACCTCTATATTTCGGCAACGCTGCTGCATCTCCAACCACTTTTTTCTGAAGCTGTAGCCTGACTTTAGCAGTGTCCAAAGGAATGGTACATACCTACATTGCCAACATAATTGAAACCGATAATCTTAAAATCTAAATACCTAAACATATATTAACAAAACAAGCGGTTTCGTCGTAAATCATCAATTGTCCTTCATTATTTTCCCTCATTATCATGTGACATTCTCACTTGATTAAAACCACATGCATTAAATAAATTATAAACATCCTAAGTTCTAATATCCTATGACCTAAATTGCATCATCAAATACATCAACCTTTACCAACTCACATGCGTTATACACTCATACACATTTAAGCAAAATTAAAAAAAATAAAAATAAAAAAAATCACTGTCAAATCAAAATCATTATTAATCATATCAAAACAAATGTCACTGTCAAATCAAACAGTAATTCAACTAAATCAATCATATCAACAGTTGAATCAATCTAAATTACCATTGTATCATATTAATTGCAACGATTTGACATAACGTAGAGTAGAAAAAATGTCAAATCGTTCCGACTAATATAATACGGTACAATTACCATCAAAATTAAAGAATTATGCGATTATAAACCAATCAAAACAAAAAAAAATAAAATAATTGACGATAATTACCTCAGCAAAGGAAGCAGCAAAAGCACTGCTAGCTAAAGTTCCGGCGAAAGAGATGTTAGATTTTTGGTCGGAAGTTGGAGCCATTGAAATCTAGTTAGCAGAAAAATAAAGGATAAAATTGGAGAAGTGTGTTATAATAAAGGAGAGCAAAAGAGGGAAATGGAGAAATTAGGGTTTATAAATGTGTAAAAATGAGTGAGTAAATAATGATTTGGGGATATAATTCATTTGAATTTTTGTTACAGGATTGTGATTTTGATTTGGTATGAAGTAAACTCCAAAAAAGTAAAACCACTGTTGTTCACTTCTGCTTGTCGCAAGAGTGCCGTTTTACGGAACTACACTAGCACAGTTAATTTTAGTTAATAATTTTGATTATTTCTAAATAATTCATTTTATTTCGGTTTAGTTAATTTCGCTTTCATTTCATTTCAGTTCAGTTTTATTTGATTTATATCAGGCCGATTCAGTTTTAATTGATTTCGTTTTCAAGTCAACTCAGTTTTAGTTTCTAAATTAGATGTTGGGCCCGGTCGATGCCCCGGGTATACAGTTTAGTGCACGTGTGACAATTAATTGTACATATATATATAATTGTATCTATCTATATTGAATCATTGTGTGTGATTTATTTATTTATTTATTTATTGCAATAAAAAGATATATAACATGTCATAACTCAACGGTTAACTTATTATTGTTTGACTTTAAACTCATGAGTTCAAATCTCGTATACGTGACAATATTGAATGGTAGCTCTTAAATGGAATAATAATAATAACAATATGAGGGGTGACATTTTACATTAAGGCTATGTTCTCTTCACAGGATTATAATCCCGATCCATTCCAATCCATTCTAATCCCGGCAATCCATTCTAATCCCGACAATATATTCTTGAAAGTTTAAATCTTAATTAAAATTAAATTCTTAATTAAACTCTTGAAAATTTAAATCTTGACGACACAATAATGTTCATAACAAATTTGCTTTTTTTTTACTACATTTTTGTTACATAATAATTTACTGTAGATACAATATCTATCCTAACAAGTAGATAAAGAAGTGCTTCAATTATCCTTGTATATTTTTTCCTCCTCTATATCATCATCATCTTGGAACCTCATATTTCCAGCACACACATCTTGCCATATTTCATCTGCAATATTTGCACGAATGTCTCGCATTAACATTGTTCGTGTCGGGTTAGTGAAATCTAAATCAGCTACACGTTCAATATTTTGGGGACCATGAGAAATTGGAATTCCTAGCTTGTCTAATCGAATGAAATTATGTAAAGTGCATGTTGCCACAATTATAGCCAATTGATACGTTTCTTCCATTTGTGGCATCATTCTTAAAAATTTCCACCTTTTTTTCAATACTCTAAAAATTCTTTCAACTGCATTGCGTAATGACGAATGTCGGTAATTAAAATTCTCTAATTTTCCATCTGGAGGACCACCATTTTGAAATTCAGGAGTGTGAAGTCTCTAAGATACGGACTCAAGTATCCCGTAGTATTTGGATATCCAGAGTCCACAAAATAGTACTTGCCTGTTCATGCAATGAACAATGTCATTTCATTATCTTTTCACAACTATTTGACGACAAATTGATTGGAATTAAACTGACCTGAATTGATTAGAGCCGAATCGAATCAAACTGAAATTAAGCTGAAATCAACAGGCAATTTTTTTTATTTGGAAATAATAATAATTTTCAATGTTAAAAAATAATTACCATTGTTACAAAATATAAATAACTAATGATAATAATAATCCCAGCAATCCATTCTAATCCATTCTAATCCCGGCAATCCATTATAATCCATTCTAATCCCGGCAATCCATTATAATTCATTTTAATCCCGGCAATCCATTCTAATCCATTCTAATCTCATCCATTCCATTCCATTCCATTCCGTTCCATTCCATTCCAGCCAAATCCCGTGAAGAGAACAGAGCCTAAATGAGTTACTTAAATGAGTTATATTTTACATTATTTTATTAACTTGCTTTGTAACGGAGTAAATGGCTTGAAACAGTGATTTATTTGTAGAGGGACCCACATTTGATGCACCTCACTTTTATTTTACAACAGTCCCCACCTCACTTTTATTTTACTTGAGTTACTGATTCTTCAATGCTGAGGAGTTTGTATTCAATTCTATTTTTTTACAGAAATTCTATTTTTCATATCTATTTTTGAAATCGGAATCTAAGCCTAAATTGTACAAAAAGAGTATGAGCAACAGAAACTGGGTATGAGGAGCAGAAAGGTAAAAATTGAGTGTATGATTTTCGGATCCATGAAGAGTAGCTGAAGATTGTCGCTGAATAGTTAGATTTGTGTGCATAAAAGTAAAGGTAAGTTTGTGATTGTAAAAGTCATTTCAATTTTTCCTTTCAGTGATACAATGTAATGCATGTTGTTATAAAGGTGTGTATTTGATGAACAATGTAGTTGTAGAGGATGATTTGTTTGAGGGTATTGGAATTGTTGTTTTGATAGTTGAAATTAAGGTGGAGTTCAAGTAAAGCAACATTTGGGAAATTGATAGTTGTAAATTGTTTTCGAAATTACCCTTGATGTCGTGCAAATTGAACATCCTAATCATCAAGTAAATCATCAAGAAATTCATGAATTGAACATCCTAATCAATCTAAAACACCATGCACATCATAAATTTTAATGGTGACTAAATGTCTAAAAGTCTTTAATCCTAACCTATAAGCAACCCCAGGAACTCAGCACTGATCGAAGTTTTTGAGGTTCTTCTCTGCGTTGATGTGATGATGATGCTGAGAGGAAGCTAAGATCAATTATGCGGCTGTCCATATATTTAAACTCAGCTTGATTATCAGCTGATGAGTTGTTTGGAAGCTGATAAACATATCTTTCTGGTACTTGTTTGGCTGTAGTTCCAAGTAGTTCTTGAACTGATTCTGATGGTAATTCTAATTTAACAGGTAATTCAGATGATACAGACATCTTCTTTGATGATTCTAACGTGAAGATAGTGAGATAAAGCAGAGGAGAAAAGAAGCAAATTGCTTGAAACAGTTGCTTATATATGATTTCATACAAATAATCATTCTTATTAGTGGCAAACAAGCCACTCAAACTATCAATTAGATTGTACTTGACAAAGGTAGATCCTATTATTGCCTTTTCATATTTACTCAATTCAACTTAAATATGCTAAAACCGAACTCATTTTTATTAAAAGATTTAACAACTTGTTAAAGATTGGAACCAATACTTTTTTAGTTACATACTATACTGAAAGTTATGAAAAAGAAGTTGAGGAGAACATTTGGGAAATTGATAGTTGTAAATTATTTTCGAAATTACCCCCGATGTCGTACAAATTGTATGTCAACATTGTTGTTTTTGCAATTGAGTTGTTGTATCATGTTGTATATCAATTGACTGTGTATTTACTACTTACAGTTGATTGCATCCCTCAAAAATGCTATAAAAGAACAGAGGTAGAAATTTGTTAATCAGCTACCTGAGGCTGCTTGCCAACCTACAACTCATGGTACTGAACTTTGGGCTTCCATATCGGCTCTGAAAAAACTTGATGATGGTCCCTGTGCTCACACTCTGCCTCTCAGTGCCCATTTACAACGGTATCAGTATAACATGCACGATATCCGTCCATCAAGTAGCTCATATAGAGGAGCCTACACTATTGCTCTTTCTGGGCTAGTCTTTTCGTCCATTGCACAGGCTTCCAGTGATTCTTTGACCATCTTTGGTAGTGAATCAACCTACACTTCAGAGTAAGTAACATGGGCTACGCAGCTAATAGAAGCATTTGCTCAGCTAGTAAAAAGACATGCATTAGCTTTATCGGTGGTGCCCACTAAAAAATTCCAATAAACAAAAATTCCGGTGGGGCCCACCAAATTACCCACTAGGACACCAAACTCTAGGTCCCACGAATAAAATTCAGTCAACAAAATTAAATGAGTGGGCCCACGAAAAATTAATGCACTCCCCAAGTGCACCCTGTTATCGCCACGTACTCCCTTTTATATCATAGGGACCCACTATATTATTATTTTATTCAGCAAATTGTGAAAAAAACCTTTTGAGTTATTTGGTTGTACCTCATGTTGAGGTACAAGTATTTTCCCATAACAATATCATTGTTATTTCTCTTATTATTATTTATATTAATTATTATTAGTAGTATTAGTATTATTTCTCAAAAAAGAAAATAATATTAGTATTATAATTTATAATTATAATTACGTTGATAAAATATTCTTTATTCTATATAAATAATAATTATAATTTTTTATTTATAATCGTAATAATAATAATACTAAGTTTTTATTATTAATTGATAATATTATAATTTGTTATTAATCTCATTATTTAAATTAATTATAAATAATAATTAATATTATTGTTTATAATTATTATTACGATAATAATTGTTAATTATTGCTATAATTAATTAATTAATTATTATTATTATATTAACATGCAGATTAATTTCATGACATGGTAATATTGATCATTATTTTTTTTTATCCACTAAAAATTGATTTTATAAAAAAACATACGGAGTAAACTCTTTCATAATCAACATCCGATCCTAATTAATTATTGCAATATACATTTTGGCTAATGCTAACAACTTACCACTGTTGATACAAAATTTCAAGTCAAAAACAACGATAAATATTTAAGTAAACAAATGTAATTCTATTAATGATTTGGATATAGGTACAATCTATGTGACAGTTTATAGAAAATAAATTAAGTCTTCTGATTTTGTTTCACTGCTGTCGAGTGATATCTGACGACGACAATCAAATTTATAAGACAATGTTCAAGTGACGGCTGACTAGCTTCAATCTCACTTTTAGTGTATTTGAGTGTCCCTTGAACAATTTGCACAATTTGTTGGTGCTCGTTGAGTGACCCTAATTACATTACGAACATTGTACAATATATCTAGTATACTCCACAATCAACAGAGCAAGTACAAAACCAAACCTTAATGAAATAATGAATAATTGAATATATTCCCTTATTGTATGTAACAATTAAAACAACCTAAGAGGATATAAGCTAAATTATATAACCTAAGAGGATAATTTTATCAAAATACTAATTATCATTCCATCCACGTTCACATATAAAAATTACCAAAGTTGTTTTTTCAAACTAAAATACTAATTGTCATAACACTTCTAAGTTGTTACTTAGGGCCTGTTTACTTCAGCTTAAAATAAGTTCAGTTCAGTTCAGCTCCGTTCAGTTCAATTCAATTCAGCTCTTCTATTATTTTATTACTCATTAATCCTTCATAAAAAACTTTCAGTTCAGTTCAGCTTCAATCAGTTCAGTTGTTTTCACTAGAAGTAAATAGACCCTTCTTGGTAATACTTATCTAGATTTTGATGATAATTATCATGATAACAAATTCAAAAAATAATTAGAAAGTAGATATTTTTAACTAGGCTTTATCATCCCTTATTATTTACTCATGATAAAATTTATGAAAGTTATTCTAATATATACAATATGAGTGAAATGGGGTGGGAAAAAGATAATATAATTACAGAATGAGTAGTAATGAATACAATATGAGTGGAATGGAGTGGGAAGAAGACGCATATAGAATGAGCATTAATTATTATTAGCACCATAATTATAGATTCTACAATAACAACTTAACTTTATTGTATATATGCTCATTGTCTGGAATTTTTTTAATTATATTGTTCATTCTATAATTTTTACGAATAGAGTAACATTAATCAATATTAATTAATCAACATTTAACTAAAATTCACATACACTTTTTTAGAGTAGCATGAGCTTTTTCAGCGAGATTAATCGGTTAAAAAATTAACGAATAGGCAATGTTAACAAATACTTTCGTACGATTAACCTCATCCTAATATGACTTTAATCATACGTTGATTAGCAGTCAATTTGTTAACATTGCCTATTATTAGGATGTTGGCTAATCATACGAATTATCAATACGAAGTATTTGACTAATCAGTACAAATTGCCTTATATGATTGATCGTACGAAATGTTCACTAAAGGATGAGATTGGCATACTAATATGAATTCACGTGGTGAATATCTATTAGGATATGGTAAAGGCTACAGTTACAACTGTTGTAACTAGCCTCTACATACAACTGTTTCTCATTGGCTTAAAAATAGGGGCCCATAGTCCACTAAATATGAATTTTTGTTTGAATTTTAAATAAAATTTTCAAATCAGAATTTTGAATTTCAAATGTAGTTTACATTTCCAATGTAGTCATAAATTATGGTTTTTTAATTGTTTTTTCTTTTTTTTTTGTGATAGTTTAATGTTTGAAGTAAATTTTGGCACTTCCAAAAATCTTTCTACTTACAAAAGTGGAGTAAATATTATTACAAAAGTGGACAGGGATAAATTCATATAATAAGTTTAATGCTTAAATTATTTATTTTTCCTATATTAGAACTACGACAATAGTTGATTTTACTATTTGATTAGTTACCATGTTAATTTAAATGGTAAAAATAGTCGTACAATGAATCTCGAATATACTCGTATCATACGCACAATGGAGTTTAATTATGTATGTAAATCATCGATAAATTCCTTACAATAGTGGCTCCAACATTATAAGTGCACTAATTAATATTAAATGTTTTATTAGTAACTAAAGACATATATATGATAATTCAAACAACTTCCTTAGTAGGCTGAATAGAAACAAATCATATCACATTAGTATATGTAAAGCACAGAGTAACACTAAGAATATCTAGGGATGGTTTTAATATCTAAGAATTGGTTTTATGGTGTTACTGAAGGTGGATTAGGTTGTAGTATAGGTGTTGAGGATGGTGGCGTAGCTGGGGTAGATGTGGATGAATAAATATTTTTGTAATAATTTATTTTTATTGATTTCGTTATTATTGTTACCACAAGTGAATTATATGTTGGGTATGGTAATTAAATAGTAACCAAAAATGATAGTTTGATAATAATCAACAATTTCGTGGTTGTTATGATGACAATGCATGGTATATGTATTAAGAAAATCCAAGATAATGACATGGTGAATATCCCGCCCTCATGTTTACAAATGCTTGCAATAAAGCTTATAGATTCCCATTGCCCTGTGTTCAAACCCGATGGTCACACGCAGTTTGGTTTTTTGATTATTTTAATTGTTTCATTAAATTTGTTTTATTCTGGTAAGTGGGAGTATTTTTTTGTAAATTGTTAAAATTACTTTATTGTTTTATAAAGATGCATAGGAGAATATTAAACATCAATACAATAACTTGAAGAATATTCTTAATTCCGATACAATGATTCCGAAAATTGTGGGTAGGTCATATACATAGTAGTAGAAGGTTTGCCTCACATGGTTACTATTTTGGGTTTGAATCATATATACTTCTCTTTACATAACAAGGGGGAGATATGGTTGTTGTAGATTTTTGGTCCATTATTATAATTCGGATGGTTCAAGCATCTACATGAGTAGATTCAAGGCCCCATATATTTTGTACAAACTTTGTTGTGGAGCTTAGTATATATGTTGTAACAAAGAATAACATTGACATTATCATGGGTTGGTTATATTATTAAATCGTAACGTTACATATTTGTTTAGTAATGGAAAGCAATTAATTAGTTTAAACACATATCGCACAAAACAGTATATATACATATAAAATAAAATATATGACACAGCTGATATTCCCGTCCCAATGGTTACGCACCCTGCATCTACATTCACTCAATGACCATCGACCCTTATTCAAAATCCACTACACGCATACAGCTGGGTTTTTTTTGGTATTTGACTTTTATTGGCCCTTTTTGGCAAATAGCTGTTAGAGTTTAGCTGTTAGAGTTTAGAGTTTGCTATTAGAGTTTTTACTTTTTTATTTAGCAATTTTGACTGCTGATTTGACTGCTGTTTGATTTATTGTGTTTGGTAACATTTAGCTGATTGGTAAAAACTGAAAAGTCTTTTGTTTGGTAAAATGACATTTATAGACATTTGTTTTATTTGTAATATTTCAATTTCTTGTTGAAAAAAATTTAATGTATGAGGAAAAACTAGTGTTAGTGAGTTAGTAAATTGGATTTATTTTTTCCTTTTTTTACTAAGTTATTATTACAATTTAAGAAGTACGACGTCGTCGTCTACTTCTAATTAAACTAGTAGTAATATCATCACGGACTTTTGACATTTCATTAGTACTCAAACGTGAGCTTCTTCAATAGAGCTACAATCAACATTCCCATTTGCTTTTGGAGGAATAAAAGTGGGATCTTCATCTATTATCTTGAATGCAGGGTCTGAAACCTTACTTAATCTTATATAGTTGTGTAATGCAAAAGAGGCAACAACTATTCTATTTTGATCTTGTAATGAATATTTTGGAATTTTCCCTAATATTTTCCATCTTACCTTTAATATGCCAAAGGTCCTCTCAATACAACTCCTTATTGAAGAATGTGCACGATTGAAAACTTCTCGAGGTCCTCTAGGATTTGCACTACGAAATTTAGACGGATGGTACCGTGTTTTGGGATAAGGAGTCAAATATCCTTTTCTTTCAGGATATCCTTTATCTACCAAGTAATAAATTTTCTTACAAAGAAGAAGATAATGTAATTGTAAATACAAAAGGTGCATATAAAAAATAAATAAAAGGAGTAAGTTTTATAAATGACACTAAGTACGTACCAAGAGGAGGTTTGGGAAAATTAAGACTTTCATTGCTAATAGTATCAAGAAAGATACGAGAATCATGAGCCGACCCTTCCCAACCGGTAAGCACATAAGTAAAAAGTAAGTCAAAATCACATGCTGCCATAACATTAAGTGTGGGTGTCCCTTTCCTTCCCCTATATCGTAATTGATCCTCCTCAGCAACCATAATGTCTATATGAGTACCATAATGATCCTCCTTCCCCTATATACTGAAGCCTTGTATTATCATCAGGCATCCCACTAAGTAGTATCCTCTTTTGGGGATCTTCAATCATTGTGCAAGCAAAACAAAATTCGGGGCTTCATGGAATAAGGTCAGACATGGAAACCAACTTTGACAATGAATCAGCACGTGTTACACTAGGTTCAGTAAGTGTTTGTGCTTCAACACTCATCAATTTCATTTCCTTAGTGTTCCTCTCAGTAACAACTTTCACCATTGCATCCAATTTTTCCATCAAAAGTCCAGCTCCTCCTTTTCTACTACCAAATTCATTCCTACTACTATTTGAGGTTTCTGTAAAATCATTGTCAACCTTTCTTTTACTGTCTCTAACTCCATTTTCTGTTAACTGCGGAGAAGGGGAGGGGGAAAGTACTTGAGTAGAATCATTCCAAACCTCTTGCCAATCCAAGTCAGTTTGGCTATGGTTAAAACCACCATCATTCTCACTAAGTACATCATCACAATTAACCAGTGTACTACCCACACTACCAACATTAGGGGGTGAAGATTGCATATTTGCAGGTGAAACCAATGGAATATAAACTGATTCCTTTGGGCGTTGGACCGGAGTAAACTTCAGCCCCCCTTGAGCAATTGAACCTCCAAAAAGTTGATCCATCTTGCATTCAAGTTCAGACTCAATACCTTCATATTGAAAAGGTCTAAAATGCATATTTTTCTATAAACGAAAAAAAAATTAGACAGTAAACAACTTAGTACCTAGCCTGTCTAATTATATAACAATGCTGAATGATAAAGTGCATATGTACACGCTAACCTCAATTTTTTTTCTTCCACCACTCATCACTAGCACTTATTGTTCCTTTTTCATGATCCTAACCTAATCCGTTTTCTTTCCCTTTAAGTGATCTCCAAAGACTCCATTGGTTTTTCATCCAATCCCATTTGTTTTTCAGTTGGTTCTTGTCATAAGCCAAATTAGCTCTTTTACCAAAATCAACTTCAAGTACCTTCCAAGGCATTCTTTGTGAAGTTGTTTCCCCCCTTTTTTCTTTACTCCTTTCGGCATATTGAATGCACAAATCACAGAATATGTGCAAAGTCTCTTTAGACCAATGAGCTCGACCCACGTCTCTCAATGAACCTTCATCTTTCCCAATATTGTCCTTCTTGTTGTTTGATTCCATATTCTATAAATATTTAAATATTTCAACAATATTATATAACATTAGCCATGTTGGATGAACAAAATTAGCTATACATATACCTATGACTAAAGAAAACTCACGGACAAATCTAGTATCTATCAAACAAACAGTTAATTCATACTTTAACACAAACTTGTATGTAGAATTTAAGGGGGAATATATTTTGATGTTATTGTATATTTGTTTTACTTGTTAGGTGTATATTTAGTTTCCTAATTAGTCTGATAATAATCCCTTAATTATAGCTAATTAGTCCATAATCAGTTTTGGAAATCCTAACATAGTTTCACACTTCTAGCTTGTATATAATCTTTGATGTTTAGTGAGAATGACAAGCAATCACATTCTTCTAGGTATTAAAGGATATTCATTGATGCAATATAATAGACAGGCATGCTACTGCCAACAAACCTGCTACTAACAATATCCATTAAACAAATAGCATATCAACGAATATGACCATCACAGAGAAGATAACATAAAATTTGCAGAAAATTAACCATCCAAATCTCTAAGTTGTACATGAGTCATGTTTAATTTTCAATTTTATATTAAACAACAAAAATTAATAATAATTTTAGGGGAAAAAAAACTCCTAAATTTATTAATTTAGATAACGAAATTTTAATTTCCCACCCAGAGATGTGTTTAGGGAGGTTTTAATAGTAATTGATTCAAGACTTGAAGAGGGAAATAGGGGTTTCAATAGTAATTACATTGATTTATATAAACAATTAGATATTCAAAAGATACATAACTAGGGAAAATTTAAAACAAGAAATAAGTAAATTTAAACTAACCTCTTTTTTCTCGAATTTCTACACTATTGCTTAGTTGCTCTATAATAATGGAGAATTTGATATGAGAGGAAATAAGAGAGGTGAAAAAGAGGAAGAGAAGTGGAGGATGGCTATCTAAAATAATTTTTTGGATGAAAGGAGGAGAAGTGAATGGGAAAGATAGCTTTGGGGCAAATTTGTCCAGCAAAATTGTTTAAACTCAATCATCTCTCAAAAATGCTGCTCACCCCAGCTTTTTTCAAATTAATGGTTTCAACCAAAACCTCTAAACAAAAAGCTCTTTTACCAAACACATATATTAGATGTTTGACCTGTTCAAACCTCTTAACTACCTAAAACCTCTAAAAGCTTTCCAAAAAGCTCTCAACCAAACACCCCCGTTATGTGGTAAGGGAAAGTTCAAACATCTACATATAAAATCAAATATATGACATGGTTGACATTCTCGTCCCAATGGCTACGCATACTGCATCTACATTCCCTCCTTGACCATTGACCCAGGTTCGAAACCCACTGCACAAATGCAGCTGGGTTTTTTTTTTTTTTTGTATTTTACATTTATTCTGTGGTAAGGGAAAGCTTTTTTTTTTTTAATTTTTAAACCCGTATTATTAATATTATTAACGTGTAAAGTATTGAGTTTTTATAGTCCACTATCAACGAATATTAATAGTTCAACCATTTTTTTTACAAACTGCTGCATAATATGGAACTCCATATTTAAAAAAAATAAAATTTACAAAAATAAAACCCACAATAAATTCACCGGAATAAATTATCTATACCACCCGGAATATTTAACGACATAAATAACCAATCGGAAAATTTATCGGAATGAATAAATTGTGTCTTCTTCTCTAATTGAATCTTCATTTTCTAGTTCATAAGTTTGGCTAAATTATTTTTACGATGCAATTTAAACTAAAATATTAAATAAAAGTATTTTTAGGAAAATTAATTAATGCTGTTTTTTTTTTCTTTTTTTTTTTTAAAAGACAAATGTAATTAATGTTGTTGAGTGGGGAATAACTATCCCCCTAATTTTCCCTCCAAGATGCACTATGGTGCCAAACCAATGAAAACTTTCCCTCCAAATTTTCCCTCCCATTATTTTTTTTAAGGTGAGTTGTCATCATATAATAGGTGTTGTATGTTTGCCCCACATACATCAGTTGTAACTGTATCACTTCTCTTAGAATATCAGATTATGAAGTACGCCAAATCGCCAATTTGCGTGGCTTATCAATTATGATATTCATGTGGTGTCGTGGCAATTATCTATTAGGACATTCACGTGGCTTATCAATAAAACAACATCAATGAGCATAAAGTTTTGTATGAATTCATATTAGGATGAGATGGAGAAAAAAGACATACCTTCTCTTATAGTCTTGTGCACTTTTTTTTGCTCACTATTTTTTTTTTTGAGAGGTTTTTTCTCAGTATTTTAAATGTGAAGAATGTAACGTGAATAATGAAGGAAATATTATAGAGAAAAATCTGGAATCTTTAATACTATGGTTGAAAAAAACAAAAAAAAAAAAAACCAAGTCAAAATATATTATATATATTTAAAAAATAAAATTAAAAAAAAATTACACTGCTACTTTTTTCACACAACGCTATTCTTTCAAGCGTTCAAATGAAAAGCTACCTCAAAAGCTAGTAAACTCTAAAGGCTACTTTAAATTCTAATACACCAAACACACATATTTTCTTAGTGTAGCTTTTTGACTTGTTCCAAAACCCAAAAACTACTCTAAAAGCGGATGTCAAATACAACCCTTGTATACTCTACATGGTATCAGAGCCAGGTTGCAATTATATTGTTGGTGATTCGGCAAAGTCTTTGTGTCTTAAAAGATCTTAAAAGGCTCAAAGTTTCAATCTTTATTTCAAACACTCGCTTGTTGAGGTGAATTTGAGCTAAAATTAAAAACATGTTGAAGTTTGTGAAAATTCAGCTTGACCAATGCTCACTATTTTGGTTATAACTCGAGATATACTCATTGGATTGATGCGATTCGAGTTGCATTGGAAACAAGATTCATAGAGCTTTGCAACGGTAGGTCATATGCCTCGTTCTGATGCCCAGAACTCAAGATACAACCCTCAAAGTCGACCTAGTGTTTCAGAACACGAACCAGCGCCCAATGGTTGAGTACGTTTTTATTCTTGAGTAGCTGCCTAGCCAGCTGGGTTTCCATAGAGCGTTGGTCGGCCAAACTGTGCATAAGGTGATAAGAATATATTTTGATTTCTCTTGTAATTTTCCTATTTTATCTTTTATTTTATTTATCCTACTTGAGGGGATTAGGAAAATATATTTAGGATAGAAAAATCAATTTGAAGAGGGGGGGGGGGGATAAGATCGGCAATTTAGTGAGTTCTTTGGTAGGTTACTTTTGGTGCTCTTCTCTTCTCTTCAACATTGAATACCCAAGATTTATTTTTAATCATCCATTAGTTCAAGTAATCCTTTTCTTTCTCTTCTTTGTCTATTAATCTCAATTATGTTTTCTCTAATTAATTCTTTGGTTTGTTTAATGATCATGAGTGAGTAGTAATTCAAATCTACGGTTAAGTAAACCCCTAGTCATGAACTCATGATTAATGATTAATTAATTCCCCCAAATTCCCAATTTAATTGTTAATTGTTCTTGCTTAATTGAATATGCTTATTCCATACTAGATAGGAATAATTAGTATTGTTATGATTCCATAGTCTCTGTCACAACGGGAGTTGGGTTTTGACGGATTTGATTAATTCAATTAAGAAGATGAAATTCGATCTCCATGAGTATAGGTAGAACGGATTGTTAAGAAATTAGGGTGCCGTGTTTATTGTTTTTAGTTGGTATGATTCAAGGGGAGTAGGTTTGTTTGCAAATTAGAGAAGCCATAAATACTCGGGAGAGGTTTATGGTATTTTTAGGGCAAGTCTTTCTTCTTGAGCAATTAATTTATTAAATTGGGGTAGGAATTAGTATTTGCATTGATTATGCCAGCGGTGATGCTTAACTCTAAGTGTTTTTAATCGTTGAATTTGTCTTTAATTCTTAATAAATTGCATTAGTTATTTTAGCTAGTTTAGTTAATTAATTCTCTTAATTAAGATATTTGGTCACGTGCTTAACATTAATTTGAATCAATTTAATCAATCCGAAACGCTTAGTCTCTTGGGATTCAACCCTACTTGCCCTACTATATTATTAGGTGGAGTAGTTAGGTTTTTATTTTTGATAGGTTTGCAACGACCTCATCAAGTAGATACTTAGGATGAAAGATACATTTAATTTTAACTTCTCTAAAAATTGGTTTTATTTTTAGGTTTAGAAAAATCGTTTTGCTAAAGTTTAGGATCTAGGGTTTTTCTTTTAACCAAATTATTTTCTAAACTTTGTTTCTAGCCATTTTACAAGAAATTATTTCTAGAAACAAAACTCAGTTAAAACTCAAAATGCACGTTCTCCTCTAAAGTAGGGAGTGGGGTGTGCCTTGACTGAGTTCCTGGAGCTTTACTGGGTAAAAGTCAAAACTAATTTTACCGTTGAAGAGATAATGGGGTTAGATTAGTGGCGTTAGTGGTTAGGGTTTTTACTCGGGGAATAATCTTGCTAACCCTATAAATAGCAACTAGTTTTCTTCGGTAAAAATCACAACTCACAATTTAGACTTAAGCGCTCATTATTGCACAAAAATATTCTTGAGTCTTAAAAGAGGGTTCCCATTCTTTGTTCCAGTTCCAATTTCCTTATAAGAGTTGTCGTGTCTGTAATCTTGGTTTTTGGGTAGAAAGTTTGAGTGAACTTTAATTTCTGTAATATTGTATTGAGAGAGAAGGCTTTGAGTTAGGCCAAAAGAGTTGAGAGAAAAGACTTTGAGTCCTGTTTACTTCAGCTTAAAATCCGTTCAGTTCAGTTCAGCTCTTTTTTTATTTTGCTATTCATTAATCCTTCATAAAAAACTTTCAGTTCAGTTCAATTCAGCTATTTTTAGCTGAAGTAAACAGGCCCCGAAGTCTATGAGTGTAGAAGTTACAGGGAACTTCTACTAGAAATCGAGTTCGTAGAGGAACTTGATTGTGGCCCATAGAGTCTATAGGATTGTAACTGAGTTGTTGCCCTATAGTGAAAGAGTTTTAGAGAAATCCCTAGTGGATCGAGATTTTATGTTTGGTTGGGCTCCGGAAAGTTTCCTCGCTAAATCTCTCGTCTCCTTTTCATCTCTTTATCGTTTTATTTCCGCAAAAACACTCAAAGGAACACTCAACTACATAATTCACCCCCTCTTGTAGTGTTCTAAGTTACAACATTTTTATTTTTAATAGTACAATAAAAATATTTTGCTGTAATTATTAATTAATTTTAATATCCTAATTGTTAATTTAATGTTGGACATTCAAGTCATGTATTGCACATGTAATATACTAGTTAGTTATTACTCCCTCAGTCTTTGTTAGTTACTATATTAGGGTTATTAACACTATTCATATAATAATTTGACTCAATTTAATGTTTAATACGTAACGAAAAACATAGTCCTATGGGATCTTATTTGATTCGTCTCGATGTATATTTTCAGAATATATAATTTTTATAATTTTTTTTAATACCAAACTCGAGATATTAATTGCATAAGTCGCGTCTTCAGAAATGTAAAAAAAAAATAAATAGATTTTCCTCAAAATTTCCTTTTATTCATAACTTATGTTTACTCAAAAGAAAAAAAAAACGCGGATAAACAACCATTGTACACTGTCGTAACTTGGATTGTTTTCCTTACCTCCTAAGCAAAATCAAATTAAACACCAAAATTTCCAACAAAAACGCAGGTATAAAAAAACCGTGATTGTTTCACATTTTAATTCCCACCTTTTTACTTGGTTCTATCAAAAAATCCCACCATTTATCAATTAACTTACAACAAGTCAAACAAATTACAATCTTCTTTCACAATGGATCAACAAACAATTCAACAACCCTTAATCCCAGGTAAATCATACTACAAAACCCAATTCTTCTTTTTAATTATTATGAATTTATGATTAATAATTTTAATAAATAATTAATTATTGTTGACATTTTAAAAACAGGGGAAAAATGGAGTAATTATGAATATTTGGGAAGTTCAGTTATTCCTACATCATTTAAAAGTGATGCTAATGAACTAAGTGTTGACGAAATTCGAAGTGCTGTTTCGAATTCGAATTCAGAGCATTGTTATTATCCACCTTCTCTTCATTCTCCATTGATCTCTTTTCCGGAATCCCATTCCTATCCTCCTTCTGGTATGATCATTAGTTTGTTGTAATTTTCTGAATTTTGTGTTTGGTATTAATTTTTCTGTAGAAGGGGTTTTTGATTCCTGTGTGTTTTGATTTGTTTTCATCTAATTTTAATTGTCATGCTTTTTTTTTTTTTGGGTAAAAATTAATGATAATGAGCAAATGAAAGATAATTTTAGAAGGGTGATGAAGTAGCCGAGGGAAGAGAGGTAGATTAATGTGAGATTAAGTACATGGAAATATTGAAGTTGGAAGGGAAAGATTGCTGAAAGTGGAAATATTAGGTTGCATGTCAATATGATATGAGCATCAGATTTCATGGACTTGTAAACATATTGTCATATTGTACTGTGTACATCTTGCGGGGATCGAAGTGCTTTAGGATTCACTCTTTCACCATTAGTCAATTAAGAGATAGTTTATTAAAGTACTAATTGAAGAAATCAAACACTAGGTCGCGCTAATCCTAGTATAATAAATTCTGAGTAAGCCTTCACTTCAAAACCATATTTTTGAAACTGTACTTTGAAAAGTTAAAATATATCTTTACAGCATTTAAGGGGAAAAAGCTCTTGTGAATGGGGGTTCGCTTTAAGGGTGATTATGAAAGCTTGTGATTTCATTTGTTTATCATCAAAGTAATTTCACTGCTCTTGCTTAGCCTTCAACCAAAAAATCTAGTTACATCTTGTGGTGAATTTTTTCTTTTATCTTTTTAAAAGCTGTTTTCTTGCTGTACTTTGGTAATGAACTGATTAGGCTGCACCCTAAATTTTGTCCATTGTTTCGTATAGGTAAACCTTGTCAATTATCTCATGTATTTACTAAGCCAGGATGTATTTAATCACCACAATTCATCTTTTCTTGTGTTCGAACTTGAATCATGCCCTACTTGAAAATGCCGTAGTAGCATAGGGGTACTTCTTGTTTTGTTTGTGTTAGTAAATCGTAACACCTCTTGCTTGCTACGAATCAATTCATTTCCGTCACTGCCAATTGAATGACTTGAAATTTCTCTTTGATCTCTTCATCAATCATCACTATCTTCCCTTGACGATCTTCATCTTCTAATGGATGGGACCTAGCTTAACCTGTGCCGCTTTTTCACATTACCTAGTTGGAAAAGTTATTCTATTGTAAGGTTAAGAAACTTGGTCAGCCAGCACTTCCAATCTCACAGCATTGATCTAATGGCGTAGCTTGTTCCAAACCTCAATTGCCATTCTTCTCCTTCTGATTTAGTCAATGATTTCAGCTTCAAGATATAAAGTTCAACAGGAAAATATATTGTAGGAATTCAATTTTCTAGTTTTACAACCCTAGCATTGCCCTCTAACGTGGAAGAATTTGACACACCATTGATTTTCTAGTATGAAAGTGGGAAAATAGTTAACAGTAGTGATTGTGAGTATTTGAGTGTGTCCAATAGTGTTATAAAACAAAGGTTCTACAATTCAACTGATTTGGAGCATGGTTATGTTAAATAGCTGAGGGTTAGTATTACTATATCGTCTATATGACTAGCATCCTTAATAGTATTTACGGGGTAAACTTAAGTTTGATTTCGAGTTCTTATGTCGATATAACTTTCATATTTTCCTTGGGTCCTTCTACATTAAAGTACTACAAAATGTACAAATTAATCTACTTACATTTGCTTATTAAACCCAATGAGAGCTGATAGTAGTTCTAAACTTTTCTAATTATTACGGTTAGCATGGATGGACGGATGCTTGTGTTAGCTACTGTAGTAATTGCTACATTTTCAGGTGTTTCTAGAATTTTTTCTTTTCTGGGTGCAGATTCTAACGCTGCTAATGCAATGCTCCAATTATCACTAATCCTAGATATTAATTTAAAATTTTCGAAGGTAGAGTAGTCTTGCTATCTGCAGATGTAATTCAAATTAGTATTCTAGAGTTAATTAGCATTCGAAAATGTAAATGTGTTCAAGCTCTTAATATTTTGGTTAAGCTACGTTCTGGGAGTTCTGGTGACTTAGAATTTTTGGAAACTGTCTTTTTCTCAATGCTTACAGTATACCACTTAGCTTTGTATTGTATTGATGAAGAAAGACTCTGAATTTCAGGATTCCTGGTTTTTGATATTATCAGCCTTATTAAATTTATGAGCAGCATGACTTAAAGATCCTAGGCTCACACTATAAAAAAAAAAAATTGATTGATGATTGACCTGGCTGGGTGTGGTTTAATCAGCAGAAAGAATTCCCTGCTCAATTTTCTGGAGGACCCATACTCTCAGCCTAATTAAATATGACCTAAGGATCCTAGGCTCACACATCGAAAGAAATTGAATTAATTGATGATTGACATGGCTAAGTGTGCTTAAATCAACAAAATGAATTTACTCAATTTTCTAGAGAACCGATGTTCAAACTAGGGAGTTGGTGGTCAAACCTGTGAAGTACGCTCTAATAGACAACAGGAGAGAATGATGGAAAGAGAAATTTTGAATTCTGTTCGCTATTCATATCAGCTATAAATATAATGTACCTCAGATTAAAATCTCTTAATTCGACTCACATTTTCTCATATGCTGGAAATGCAACAAAAATACACCATAAGTGTTTACTATAGAATTGTGAAAGACATATTCTTTGAAATTTGAAGATAGAATGGCCAAGTTCAATGGGTAAGTTCATCAATTTGTGCATTCAAAATTGTAAATGCATCTCTAATCCGTAAGACAGATAAAAATACACTGACTTATAACAAAAATCCATAGATCCTGTGATAGGTGGTTATCCCAGTGCTTGCCCTGTGGTTCAGGACTAGTCTCCTTGTGTTTGTTCCTGTGGCATAACCATATCTCATATATTTGACAAATTACAACTTTCTTTTCTCTGTAAAGTTCTGCAGTTTCACATTGCACATTTTCTCTTTTTTTATAATCGTTTACGGAGTATTTGATTCTCTCTTTTTGATTCTCTGTAAAACATAACTGTTGCAGTGTTGCTTTGATTTTTCTGATATTGATGCTTACTTTTTGTATTAGAGCAAGCTGTTATTGAACAACAGAGTGCATATGCCAACGATTTTGGTGGTGGTGTCAATGTCCTCCAAAGGTATGTATGCAGCTGAACTAAAACTTTTACATGCTGGCTGTTGATATAATCATTTGCAGATTTTTATATCTCTTCGTTCCTAGAATTTTGGCATTTTTTGAGCATTATCTTATTAAACTCTCCATGATTGTTTTTTTTTTTATTTTTTATTATGGAGTCTATAAAAATTGTTTTTACTTCAGTTGAGACTTTAGGAATTTCTTCTGTATAAAAGTATTACTTTTCCAACTTGATATTGATCCGTTGTGGAGTGCATACTGAAAATTGATGTGATCTTCATTATACTGCCCCTTTTTCCTTAAATAAATCTACACTTCATTCTCTCTGAAAGCTTTAGCTACTAGGGTTTTCTAATTCATGAATTTTTAATGAAGTGTAGTTTAGGTGTAGGATTTTGATATAGCTTTCAGCTTAGGTACCCCAAATTGTATATCCAATTGAATGTGAAAGCTAGGAAGGGTTCTTATCTAAATATGTTCTCTTCTTCTCTCAATGGTTATTCCTATTTTTATCCTCACAAGTGGTTGAATCCTCTTCTTTTTTATGATGGGGGTCACCAAGCTCCATTGAAGCTGCAGTATAATCCAATTACAAATGGGAAGGGAAGGTGAAAGGAGAGGGGAAAATGACGAGTATTTGAGAAAGGTTATTGAAGGGTAAGTAATGGCAGTCTGAAACTCAGAAATCTCAAATAGGGAGGGCTAGAGGAAAGGTTGCAGTCTTTATAAAAATTTCTTTTCAAGTGATCAGAATCATGACTTTCAAAATGGATGCTGAATTAGTGAATTGTTTGTCTAATTTTGTACACATCATTTGATATTTGCAAAAAAGCTAAATAAGGATGCTTGAACTAATTACTTTAACATAATAATACAAGATGGGCTGTAAAAAGTATAGCCCTAAAATGGACCGTTATGTAAAGAAATTGTATAGGCTTGACCTCATCTTTTTGGCCAGCACTCTAAAACTCTGAGGATAGCTGGCTTAATTGCTACCGATGGTTTTTTTCCTCAAGCTGTGGTGTTATTTATGTATTTACTGTAGAGAATTTTCTCAAGCACCCATTGAGCATTTTCCTTTAAGACACCAACACTATAGAAGCAACTCATTAGTTAAGGCAAATGATGGAGTTTTATAGGGCGCGGAAGAAGGACCTCCATATGGTTTTTAACTTTTTATCGATCTAGAGAAGGCTTATGATAAGGTGCCAAGAGATGTTCTTTGGTGGGCAATGATGGAGAAAGGTGTACCACATAGGTATATTGACCTGATTAAGGACATGTATCGGGAGGTGTCCACAAATGTTAGGACTTGTGGTGGGTTGAATAAAGACTTTTCTATAACAATTGGGTTGCACCAAGGGTTAGCGTTAAGCCCTTTTCTTTTTGCAATAGTTATGGATTAAGTAACAAGGTCAATTCAAGATGAGGTACCATGGTGTATGTTGTTTGCGGATGATATCGTATTGGTGGATGAAACTAAAGAGGGGGTTAATGCCAAATTAGAGCAATGGAGCCAAAGGTTGGAGTCTAGAGGCTTTAAGCTAAGTCGGAGTAAGACGGAATATATGGAATGCCGCTTTGGGACTCAGAGGGGGTTAAGTGATGCAGTGGTAAGGTTGGATGGAAAAGCCCTAGATATGGGAGAATGTTTTAAATATCTCGGGTCATTTATCCATTAGAATGGTGATATTGACCAAGATGTGACACATAGGATTAAATTTGTGTGGCTTAAATGGAGAGCAACCACGGGGGTGTTATGTGACAAAAACATCCCGTTAAAGTTGAAGGGGAAATTCTACCGGACTGCCATAAGACCGGTGTTACTCTACGGTACAGAATGTTGGGCTTACAAGAAGGAGCACATTCAAAAAATAGGAGTTACGGAGATGCGGATGTTGAGATGGATGTGCAGTAACACTCTAAGGAATAAAATCAGAAATGAAGTAATACGTCGAAAACTCGAAAAGTTGGGGTTGCAGACATAGCAAGCAAATTAAGGGAGAATCGTTTTCGTTGATGGAGACTTGAGGGAGCCCCAGTGCGACGAGTGGAAGGATGGGATCATGGAAATCTCAAACGAGGTAGGGGAAGACCGAAAATGACTTGGTGTGAAGGGGTTAAAAAGGATATGAAGCTTTTACATTTACAAGAGAATGAGGTTCTCGATCGCAGGGGATGGAGGAGGAAAATTTATGTGGATGACCACATGGAATTATTAATTTTGGTTCATGTAGCCGACCCCAATTTTTTGGGATTAAGGCTGTGATTGATTGATTGATTGACACCAAGCATGCAAAGAGCTCTATATTTTCACGCTATGAATATAATACTAGTCACAATTCCTGAGTGTGGTGCATATCTCATGCTGGCATGCTGCATCGAATTTGCCTCGGCTGTAATGTGGTGCAAGGTGCTTTACTATCACTGTTCTGTCATGTAAGTTGTTTTTCACATGAAAGGAAATGCTAGGTTACCTCTATGTAGTAAGCTAAATCTCTAATTCTCTACAAAATGTCTGTTGTTTATTAAATATCCTTTTTAAATTTTAGGATAAAATGAAATCTCCATTAAGCTTGGAAAGGGAAGGGGGGGTGGGGTGGGGTGGGGGGGGTGTTGCGGTGTCCCCATGCGAAGTCCAAATTACCCTATATGTTATTGTTATTCACTCCATTACCATTACTAATGTATAAACAAATGAAAATCTTTAATATATTACATAATTTATTCCTATACTATGTAATTTTCCATATTTGATTTTTGAATTGTTGATGGTCATAATCAAAGTTCATTTATATGAAAGTACAATTTCCCTTCATGTTTATTAAAAAAAAAAAAATTAAACTGCGTAAAAGTATAGTACATTTTAATAATGTGGTTGTCAAAACTAATGGTGTCGACTTTTTTTATTTATTAATTAACACTAAATATTTTATATTATTTTTTTTTATTCAATTAAAAATTTCTCTATACAATTTGCACGTATCGCATGCATAAACATTAGTAGATGAGGCATCTAGGATATTGGTGCATTAAACAAAATGTCTCAGAGATGATACTCTGCTCAACAGCACTACGGCGTACAGTTTTTTATAAAGTTTTCTTTGCAAGTAAATGTGTTGATATTTATATTCGACTATTTGTGGCTTATATGGCTGAGTTGTGTGCAGACAAGTACTTGATGAAGTAGAGATAAGAGAGTTGCTCATTGATCATGTTGGTCATCGCTGTTGCTGGGGAAGCCGTCCTGCCCGTACATGGAAGATACAAATGGTGGAGGACTGCAATGTATATGTAGGGAATTTGGACTGTTTCACAGAGGAGAGGGAAGTCATTAAGGAACATGTCCCTTACGATGGTTCTAAGATTGATGGGAAGGATAGTGGTCCTGAGCTTGGAGTTTGGGAATTAGATTTAAGGTCTCAGTTCCCTGTCCTCTTCATACCAGAGAAAGAAACTAGGTTAAAAGTTCCTCATTCCGAGGCCATCGAGAAGTGCACAGGTATATGTTCATTATTTTTTAAGATTCTGTCTAGAATACAAGTGGCAATAGGTGTTTATAGCTTAATTTATTTTACAGGTTGTGACGGTCGAGGCAATACTCCATGTCCAACATGCAACTCTGATCGAGAACCTGGCTATTACAAAGCAAATCAGATGACTCCATGTGCTTGCTGTCATGGAAGGGGTTTGATTGCCCATAGAGATGGTTCTGACACAATGTAAGTATTTTATAATATGATGTTCATTCCGTAGTGCAGAAAATGATTGTTCTGTGGGTCCAATTCATTCACAATTATTTTTTTCAATTTTACAGTTGCAAGCAGTGCAATGGTGACGGGAAGATTCCTTGTGCTACTTGTAGCTCTAGTGGATTGATAAAATGCAAAGTATGTCAGGGTAGTGGTTCTCTTCTTGATCGAAGTATTGCAATCATCAAATGGTAAATGCTCAAGTTTTTCCTCACTAGATATTCACTCTCATTTTATTTCTTTGTTTATATTGGTGCTCCTTTTGTTTATGGAGTTGTTTTTGTACTTTTACTTCTCATCACATGAGATTGGAGAAGATTATAAATAGTTTATGACATTACTGAAGATAGTTGACTTATGAACTTCTTGCCGTTCTAAATTTCTATCACCTTTTTTTGTCTTCTGTTATTTTTTCTTGTTCTTGTTTTTTTATCAAGCTTGAATAGTTAAATCTGTCCTGATATAGGGCACATGTTCTGCAATTTGTCGGAAGTTCGTTGACGAAATGATGTGAAGTTGATGTATGTGGAAATAATCAATATGTTCAGAAATTGTGTGATCATTGTCCGCCATAGTTTAGGTCTTCCGTTCTTGTTTCTAACTGGCCAGTTGGGGGTTTAATTACAGTTTTTCAATTGGATTTGGCCTTAGTACAGGTCCTAACTGAAATAAAAACTAGTGTGTTATAAATGTGAACTTGCTCGTTTAGATCCAAGCCAATGAAATTGAATTCTTGAACTTGTTTTTCAAAAATTATGGTTGTGGGTTTAATTTTTTAGGATCAATTTCGTAAAATCATAACAGCTATCCCAACTTTCAAGATATCTTGGCTATTTAGTTCCGAACCAAATCCTAACCAAAAATGTAATCCTTCAATAAGCCCGAATTGAATCAGTTAATCCAGTCTCATTGGAGTTATAGTTTGGTCGAGTTTGGACTTTGGATTGTTCAGACTTTGAAGTTTGTTCACTCAACACCCTTTCAATGTAGTTCTTGGTTCCATCTTTTTTGCTTCTACAGATCCTCCTGCTGTCTTCATTTCCAATGCCCTTCATCTATACTGTGACAGGATGCAACAAATGGCTGAAGAAGTTCAGAATATACTTGTCTTTGAAGCCAAGTTTTGATTCTTTCTTTAGCAAACTTGGTTACCATATTAATTGCCTTAGAAATTTAGTAAACAACCATAAGCATATTTTAATGAAGAACAATTTATTTGTTTTTTAAAGTAAATTTAGGAAGCAGATCGATAACTTGTGAAATTTAGTGATGCTTTTCTAATGAGAGATGCCTTCTTGTATGGATGTTTTTCTCTTTTTTCTTCTTGCATTATGTAAAAATAGGGACTTGATTCCAACAAACAAATGATGTAGATGCTCTATTTATTTTATATTCTTACAGGAAGACACTTTCAACTCGAAAAGTGCATGCTACAAAAGGAGCTGGTTCAGTTCCTGATGATGTCTTCCACAGAGCTAAAGGAGTGCAGCTATGCAATATGCAGGCACAGCAATGTACCCCTGCCTTCTTTGCCGACTCCTACTTTCTGAATATGTTTTCATCTGAAGTTATCGCTGATAGGGCTCCTGTTCCACCAGCTGCAAGGGTCATCTGTGAACGTCATACTATATCCGTTGTACCAGTGACACGCATCACCATGTCTCATTCGAATCGTTCCTTCACCTTTTATATTATTGGTTTTAGCCGAGAGGTTTACCTGAAAGATCGCTATCCTGCCCAATTATGCTGGGGACTCTGCCCATGCTTGGAGTGGCTTAATATGTGATTGGATTTGGATTTTGCGTGTAAATATATATGAACCGCAGAAAGCAGTTGGAAACTTCTCTTCAATATGCGTTGGAGGATGTCAGCATCTCCACTGTTGCGTGCAGAATATCATCATTTTCTCCTGTGGTAATAATTTTTATTCTTCGTCCAATTACAAATAAAGTAAATTAAAATTGCTTCATTGTATGTGTAAAATTCCATCATTATATATATAGCATTAGCTATTTGTTATTGTTGGACAACCTTCATGATCATCTAGATGACTAAATATGATGAATATAGCCAATTTTTGGAGAATTTTAACAAAAATTGTGTAGTGTGTTATTCAATGTATAGACTATCTTATTGTAAGTATATAGCTCATTAGCTCCTCTTGTTTTCTCATCTGTATTTTAATACGACAATAATCGTAATTTTGTACTTGTGTTAGAATGTTAGGTAGTGCTTCTCTTAACACTGCTTCAGTGCTTCATATGAGTACATGAAAATTTAGCTCTCTAACCCTATGTTTGGATTAATTGGATAACAATTTGGAAGGGAAAAGGAGAGCTAAGAAATAGGAGGAAGGGAAGGGAAAGGATGTACGCAACCCCTAACTTATACTTTGTATAGTACTACTTATAATATATACCTACTGGCTACTGCAATCAAATTATTTTGAATCGTTTATAAGATCTTTGTTTGCAAGAGTTGGAGCTTGAAAGTTAGAATCTTTCACTACAATATTATTATGCAAGGACAAAATGGAGAAGTTTTGGGAGGATCGAGCTCGCAATAGCTATTTACTTGTATATTGTCAAGTATTTTAATCAAAGTAGTCATTGTAAATATTAAATTCTTAAGATTATGAAAATCACGTTCATACAGAAATTTTCACTATTATAATACAAATTTATTAATCTATTACTAAAGTATAACATACTCAAATTATATAGTGTATATATATACGTACTCTAAGTAAAGAATTAATCCCTACGATTAGTAAACATTGCTCGGATTAACAACTAATTTCAGCCGGAAAAACGAACACACAATAGCAGCAAGCTTGGAGCACAGCTGATCATCTTTAACCGTCCAACAGTGACATGTCACATGTGGGCCAAAGCTACCAAACAAACAGCAGCATGGACGATGATGCAATTCCAGCTAATCTTATGTCAATTACACCCACTAAAAAGTCCAACATTTGGGGCACAAAAAAGTGCACCTTAATTAGCTCAGCTTCAACTTTTGCAATCTATTATCTGACTAATTTTAGGACTTTCATTATTTTTTTCCAACAAAACACAAATTTTCATTTCATTTCATTGCTTTTAGTCTGTATTCAGCCTTTTTTTAGTTTTTTTACCCCACTTCATTCACCACCTTTTTTTTTTTGTTCTTAATTTGAATCATAACTTTAATCCATGATTCATCAAACAAACTCCTCTAATTTATTCCTTGCAAATTTGTTCACCTTTACAAAACTTTACACAATTTACACACTTTATTTAACACTGTTTTTCCAAATATAATCATGGGTTCATCATCAACATCTTCATCAGATCAGCTGTTTAACAAAAACAGAACAATTCATCAGATTCTTGGTGGTTCAGTAGGTAATACCCAGTTACCCACTTCATATTATCATTTTTATTGATGCATAAACTTAAGTTTTTACTGAAAATTCGACTTTTGTAGCATATTAGTAGCAACGATTTTGAGAGAGGAAAAATGGAAAATCGTTGCAATTAACATGTTACAGAGGTGGTATCGGCAGGTAATGAATAAATAATAGTTTGTGCATATATTGATTAATATATAACTTTTTATTTTTTTTTTTTTTTTTTTTTTTTTTTGTGCTGAAGCAGTAGCTGATGTGGTGCTATGGAGGGAAAGAAATATTACAATGGGAATATTGATAATAACAGGTTTAATATGGTGGGTATTTGAAGAATCAGGATATACTCTATTATCCCTTACTTCCAGTGTTCTGTTGCTGTTGATGACCATTTTATTTGTTTGGTCTAAAGCTGCTTCACTTCTTAACAGGTAATCATTTTTTAACATATTATGCTAATTTTCTATAATTGTCGGTTGAATATTGATAGTTGCTAAGTCATGTTATTGAAAATGTTTTATTAATTTAATTTGTGAATTATAGTTAGTACTTGGTGGACTATAAAGGTTTAGAGTGATTAATAAAAGGATTGATGTTAGGAGTATAGGATCTAGAAACAATGAATTTATTATGTCTTTGATCAAGAAAATGAACCTATGTTACATGGACTTGGGTACCCATGTTCGACACTTGTCCAAGTGGCCGACTCAGATATTTTGTGAAAGAGTGAAGTGTCCACTGTCCAATGTCATACCCAAGTCCAACTGTTTGAGTGTCGACATAGGTACTTGAGGTGAAATAAAAAGCTCATGTAACATAGAAATGAACAATACAAGCTCATAAGGAAACTTGTGTTATATGTGTTGACTTAGTTGAACATATAGTCATCCATAGTAGACATACTCAATTATTCCTTGGAATAGCTATTAAGGAAACCCATGACATTAAATCGGATATTCGGATAATTGGATCCTTTAGATCATTTTTCCTAGTGCGATCTCTACGCTACCCCCAC
Source organism: Suaeda aralocaspica (assembly GCA_016808085.1). Lineage (NCBI taxonomy): Eukaryota > Viridiplantae > Streptophyta > Magnoliopsida > Caryophyllales > Amaranthaceae > Suaeda > Suaeda aralocaspica. The sequence continues at coordinate 831,371 of PYUH01000059.1, read as the reverse complement.
CCGCTCTCTCTCTCAAAAAAAAAAAAAAGCTATTGTTGAGGTTGGTTCTAATTCAGTTGGATCAGACATTTATGGAGTTTTAAACATATTGAATCCTATATCCACTTGTTATACGGGTGGGTTGAACTTGATTATTCAATTCATTGGAACTGAACTTGTAGTTGAACAAAGGCAAGCAAGCGAGTGTCAAACACTCAAATATTAGAATAAAGTGGGAGTTCAATGGTAGAACTCTCACCTTTCATGGGTTAAAGGCTCCCCCAATTACAAATTTGATATTAAGGGTACCTACACATCAGAATAATCATCAAATAAGTCGATACCCAAAACTTTATAGTAGTATTACAGTTGCTTTAAAATTAATGCAATGTCGTTGATGTAGGAAGCAGATTACATATATAAATTTCGTTCTAAAACAAATTAGTGCATACCATGTAGTCTTAAGTATAGCTGAACTCATGAATTGTGGTCTATAATAGGTGAAAATGAGTTGAGATAATTATTTATTTCTCTTGATCTGTTACTTAGAACTTAATAAAACAACTTGAGTAGTTAGATGCTTATATTTGATGGTTTAAAGTCAACTACTCAAACCTTTCACCAGTGGTATTGACTATCAACTTCATAATTCACATAATCACATACGTGGCTGACTACTGGCAGTGGCTATATATCATATAAGGAGTATAAGGTTGACTGTAAAAAGTAGTAAACATCAACTGCCTGAACACATTTATACAACCATTGGAATAGAATAGACTCGTAAACAGGTGATCCCTAAACATGATTGTAACGAAGCTGCAAAAAACTTGCACGCAGTGGACTGAAGTGGTTTGTATTTCTATATGTACACGAGTCTCTAATTTCAGTGCAAATGACATATAAGCCAGCTATGGCAACCCAACACAATTAACTAGTAATACACCTTTATATGGATTCTTATCACATTGTAGGCTTGCATAACACATTGCTAATCTTCTGCATTAGTTGACATCCAACAGACCTGCTCCGCCTTTGCCTGATATGCATCTGAAAGAAGAGCTAGTAGCTGAGGTGGGAGAGCTTGCTCGCAAAACTATCAATATGTTGGTTTCAGTGTGGCGAGATGTTGCTCTTGGTAAAGATTCAAGGCTGTTTCTCAGAGTTGCTGTGTGCCTGTTACTGATTTCCTTTGTTGGGGGTTTAACTGATATTGTTTCACTGTGTTATATCTGTAAGTGTTTCTTCCATGCTATCGACTTTCTGAAGTTTGTTTCAGTCATTTACATTTCCTTGTTATACTTATCTCTTCCATTAACTTGCAGCCCTTGTTCTTGTTCTCACCATACCAGCGCTCTATGAGAGGTTTAGTGAGCAGATTGATAGACTTTGGACATGTGCATACAGATTCCTACAACGTGTTCGCGTTAAGTTTAGCAATTGTATCACCGAGATAAGAAAGTTGGACGACTTTGAAAAGATTCAATGAAAATGACCTTGAATTCATTTTGGTACATATGAATATATGATGATTGTAAGAACTTGATTTGTCTTCATCAATTTTGGTACTCCGTATTTGTTTTGATGATTTTCATAGTATTTTTTTTAATCAGTTTGGTTGTATATACATATCTTTTAATACTCCGTAACACAATGGGAAATGATGGAAGTAGAACAAGGAATCCCACACCCTCATCCACCCTCAATTGAGGAACAAGATCGACTCAACCGATCCAACAAAAAACATTTAAATGCAAAAATATCACTAACTACACTTTCTTTCCATCTAATAATCATGATCAGCCTCAACAGAATGACCATGCTACAAGGGTGGCTCATACAGGAAAAAGATACATAATTTCATGTACTGCGTATTAATGTATTATATTCACTTGATAGTTTTTACTAGAGCGACTGCCACCCGGTCTGGTTTTCCCTCCTAAGCAACCCATTTTCCCTCCTAAAAAAACCTACTCCATAATATTCCACACTAGACTATCTAGTGTGATGTAAGGAATATGTAACAAAGGTTGAGTGTTTGAGTATTTCTATATTTCTATGAATCGATCATATAGGCTCGTGTTGAATATATCCAATTGCTTCTTCCAAATATCAAGAGTATACCTTATACTTAATACTTATATAGTTTTTTTTTTGGTTAAATACTGCATGACATTAATTAATTAACAAGGTTCAAGGGGACAAGCAAATATTCGGCCTCATAGCCAATACAGAAGAAGAAGTGGGGTTAAGATCACCACTCAAAAACCGCATGCTCTGATGGCATGGGGGTATAGCAACATCTAAATCCAAAGTATCAAGTTCAACTAAACTATTACAATCAGTAGGTAATGATGATACAATTACAAGCGCACCAAAAGCATGCATTTTCTTCCTTGCCTCCCTTGCCAGGTAGTCGATCAACAGCTTTGTTTGCTCCCCTACTCCTCCATATGAGCTAGGTTTAGGGACTCCCTGCAGTCAGATATAATATGCATCTTGTTGTTAGCAATGGAAGTAGAGAGGTTGTTAACAGCTTCCACCAAAAACTTGAAGAGAGTGATCCAGTGTAAAGCAGCCTTAAGGCTAAGGATTTCTGCCAAAAGGGCTTCAGTACATAGAACTTTTTGTTGGAATCCCATCATGAAAATCTCATCCGAATTCCTAGCTAGACCTCCCAATCTAGTCTCTTTATGAGATGGTTGGTAAGAGGCATCAAAGCTAACCATAATGAAACTTGGGGGAGGGGGTTCCCATTTCACTCGTTCCGAAAGTGAATTGTGAGGTTGGCTGTAAAAGAAGAATTCAACTACTGAATTATTGAGGCCTTGGAATGGCCATCACATCTCCTTCAAACTCCTCTCTCCCAATGCCTTTTCACAAAGGCAAATTAGGGGGTCGGAAGAATAGAGCCATTTAGTTTTACAGTTACTGAGAAAGTGGAGATGCACTGGTTGCCTCATCAAAGCCCTTGCTCCTCAGGCAGGCTATGATGAAGGGCCATTCCAGTTTATCATATGCCTTTTCTAAGTTAAGTTTCAACACAAAACACCCCGCTTTTCCTTTTTCTCTTTTTCAGAGAGTGCAACATTTAAGTTGCTGCTATAAAATTGCAAACTATATATGCCCTTATTAGGAAGAATGTTGTTTTGAAGATTAGAGATTAAAGGAGGGAGGAGGGGCCTATTCTATTAACCAAAATTTTGGAGATGATTTTGTAGAGACCTATAGGTCTGAATTGTTTAATACTTATATACATATTTGATTTTTCGATTTAATACAAGCCTATAGGGTCCCAAAAAACGAGAGACGCCAAAAGTAGGTCCGATTTTGCTTATTTCTAATCCTAGATGGAATGGACATGTGTAAAGACTCATAATCGTTACAGAGTAATAGGTATTCGGCACTATACATGAGCTAGATTTACATTTTATCTTTCTTAATATATATAAACCGCACATAAATATTCCTCATAATTTCACATCTGATCTCAACAACTAAATGCTCATCTAATACTCACCCTTTTATTTAAATATTTATTTGCGTAAAATCAATTTAAAAAAAAATATATATATATATATATTAAAATATTTACATTAATACTTTTTTTTTCTTACATAAGTTAGTTCAATAATATGAGAGCATAGCTCGGGCCATTATCCGGTAACATCAACATTAATACCTACACAAGAAGTTTTATTCCAAGACTGAGCAACATACCCTTGAGCTGTTTAAGTTCACATGTTACAGCTGCCATCGAGCAATACTCGGCTTTAGCCGAAAAGCGAGAAACAATTAGTTGCTTCTTAGTCTTCCATGAAATAGGAGAACGTCCAAAAAAAACCAACTAACTCACACTACAAGATAACAGCTATTTTGCGACGGACAAATTCCGTCGCAAACTTAGCACATTCCGTCGCAAAACGTCCCTCGCTAAAAAATTTTGTCGCAAATTTTCAAATTTGCGACGGAACTGTTGAAGTTTGCGACGGAAAATTCCCTCGCAAAGTTAGCTATTTTGCGACGGAAACACTAGTAGAAAAATAGCTTATTAGTATCGTTTTTTATGACCTATTTGTATCGTTTTACAAAAGCGATACAAATAGACAGTCTATTAGTATCGTTTTTTTAATAAAACGATACTAATAGTGGTTTTTTAAATATGAAAAAATAGCTATTAGTATCGTTTTTCAAAAAACGATACTAATAGCGATTTTTGAAAAGAAAAATAAAATAAAATCACAATTGTAATGAAATAATAATACTAATAACCAAAAATTAAAATTATTATAACAAATACTATATTAAATTGATGAATAACAATAATAAAATATTACAAAGACATTTTTTTTTGGTGCAAATGTAAGAGTTTTATTAAAAACCAAGAGAAAAAGTACAAACTACAAGCCTGGAAGATTGGGAGGTTGACTCAACCTTACCAAAATCAGCTCAAAACAAACTAACACAAAGTAGCAAACAAGGAAAACATCCAAAAAACAATCAAAATAAACAACTAAACACACTTCAACCACCCAGCCACACCACCAACTCAACCACTAGACCACTACCAGCACAGCAGCAGCAAACCATTGCCTATAGCACACACAGCACAGCTCCTCCAAAACAAAAACCAGCACCCACACCACCACTGCATAACCTGCAGCCACTGCAGACCAAACAGCCACAACTGCCTCCAGCACAAACCTGACTACACCACCCAACCACAACAGTCCAACAACAACACCAAACCAGCCTTACCACACACAAATTGCAACAGCCAACAGCCTTCAAATGTGGACAACAGGAGCCACTGCAAAGCCTTCAATTGTCACCAACTCAAAGAACTAGTAGCCACCGACCTGAACTCAGCAAAACTGCTCCCACTGAACCTGAACTCAGCAGCCGGCAGCAGCCAACCTCACCCACATCAGCAAACTGAAACTACCCTCAGACCTGCAAAACTTTGCTACAACAACTGCACACCAACCACAGCAACAGCAAAACAAAAAGGGCATAAAAGGGCATAAAAAGGTGTCAATTTATCAACAAGTACTCAAACCTATGTGGACATTAGATGTGCCAATATAAACTCACTAGACAGTTCTGAAACAGGTTTTATTGGACAGGTTGTCAAAATTTTAGCTATGCATGATAATAGCCAAATATCTAGTTTCAAAAGCTACTAAAGTGAATGTGGATGACAAATCAATCTTGCATCATTTGAGAACAAACAATCCTAATTTATTTGTAATTTTTCACTCTTATTGTTCTTGCATTGTTCTAAAGGTATGCCTAAATCCATATACTAAACATCATCAAATTACCGGTCTGCAAAAACACAATGCTACAAGCTAAAAGAAGACTTAGAAACTGTGTTTTTCAGCAGCTTTAGGCACCATGGCTAAGTCTATTGCACAATTTAAGTGATGACAAATCTAAGTGAAAGCATTGATGCACATAAACTCATGAAACATATGAACACAACACATCCAGACAAACACCATCTTGCACTTGGATAGTAGCATGTACTCATGTATGTACGAACAAGACACAACCACACAAACACTATATTTTTCTTATCATCTTTGCAATGCATATCACCGTCTTTACATCAATACAAATTAACATAACTTTCTACAACATTTCGACGGTGAACATATCAACTCAGTTCGTCTTTCAACTCAAAGCTATTGTTTCAACTTACACAATAAAACCCTTCAGAATACACACCCACAACATACAAGTCTAATAAAGTAAAAAAAGTGTAATACCTTAACACATTTAACTATAACCCTCCCATATTTTGGAAAGCAATTGAAATGCTCCGCCGCAATTAGGTCTGTAATCAAAACACAATATATTACAAATTAACCCAATATTGTCACAAATACATTCATTTTTATACATTAATTTTTATACATATGCGAAAAACACCCAGTTCATAAAAAATGAAATGAAAAAAAAACTGTAGATTCTAGTTAGGGTTAAATTCAGAACAATCAACACAAAACAATTGGAAAAACACAATAAAATCAAATAAAAGGGTTGAAAAATGATGAAATGCGATAAAAAATCCCAATTCATAAAAGAGAAAAAAAAAAGTTATCTTATTTAGGGTTAAGCCTCAGAACAATCAACACAAAAAAATCGACGAAAACAAAATTAATTAAAAGGGGTTGTAAAATGAAACAATACGAAAAAAACCCAGTTCATAGAAATTGAAACAATGATGAATAACAATAATAATAACAGTAAGAACATGAAAAGAAGGAATTTTAAGGATCCATTGAAGGGTCAATTAATGAAAGAAGAAGAAGGGCAAAGAAGAAGGAGAATGGCCAAAACAGAAATTGATGATGCCCAATCTGCCTTAGAGAGTAGTATCACTGCTATACTGATTTGCTTGTTGTTATGAGATTGATTATAAAATTTTCACAAAATTTGCTGCTTCACTGATTACCATCCAACATACATAATAACTACGGAGTACATAAACTCTCCTATCAATCATTCTTCCCACACAAACCAGCCAAAAACATCCAAAAAAATGGCAAGCCAACAACAACAAGCACAAACACAACAAGCAGGAATGCAGAAAACAATAGTATAGTAGTGAAACTACTATGCAGAAAAATAGTGGAAGTGCTACCAACAGAGTGAGGTTGCTGAGTGGTAGTCGCTTCTTTCCCGCCTGCAATCTCCACCGCATGCCGCTTGGCCACCGCCGGAGCCAGCAAACCCAGAGACCTTCTATGAGTCGCAAAAAACCCTAACCTCTCTCACTTCGCAGAAACATTTGAACATGAAACATTTAAATTGTAATTGAACATTTAAAGTGTAATTGAACAAAAAAAACAATAAAAAATTTAGACAAAACAAGAATCTAAATTAAACAGTTAAAAAAATACACAATACCTTAACTATGTGGAGTCGTCGTCGCCATTAGCCGCCTATCCGAAGCGAAGAGCCAGCGTCGATGGATGATTCACGAAGCAGATTGATGATTTGGGGGTTTCGAATGGGGTTTCATGGCGGTGTTTTGGGGGTTAACAGCAATGATTTGGGGGTTCACTACAAGATAACAGCTAGTTAACAGCAATGATTTGGTAGTGGCGAATCGACGAAGAAGAAGGAGAATGGTGAAGAACAGGAAGGAGAATGGCAAAGAAGAAGGAGGGTTTTTGGGTTAGGTTAGTTTGTGGGAGAAGGGAGAATGGCGAACAAGAAGAAGTGTTGGTTTAATTTTTTGGCGACAAAATAGAATAAGGGTTTGTCGATTTTTTGCGAGGGAATTTTGCGACGGAATTAATTCTGTCGCAAATTTGCAAGAGATTATTCCGTTGCAAAAATTCCGTCGCAAAAAGTATTTGGTCATCTGATTTGGTTTGTCACTTTTTGCGATGGCTATTTCCGTCGCAAACAAGGGGATTTCCGTTGCAAAAAATCCGTTGCTATTTTCCCATTTTCTTGTAGTGTCAGGACCGATCAGCAAGTAAGAGGATAGCTAGCCCAATCTAAGTCACACCATCCAGTTAAGTTCAAATCACAATCAGAATGAAGAAGAATACCTTGCCCAGGGCTCCCCTTTAAATATCGCTTTAAATATCGTAAAACGGGTAGAACCTCATCCCAATGATCACGACGAGGTGCGTGCAAGAATTGAGACAAAATATGAACCGAAAAAGCCAAGTTTGAACGAGTGATTGCTAGATAAATATGCCTTCCAACCAAGCGCCTATATTTTTCAACATCTACTAGCAAAGGACTCGTAGATTGAGTGCCCCAACTGATGATTTTGTTCCATTGGAAAACTAGTCGGTTTGGCTCCAAGTAACCCAGCTTATGAGATAATGTCAAGAGTATATTTTTGTTGAAAAAGAAACATACCCTCTAGGTTACGAGCCACCTCAATACCCAAAAAATACTTCAATAAACCAAGATCTTTCATATGAAAATAAGTGCTCAAATAGTGCTTAAAAGAGGCAAGAGCAGCGGAATCATTCCTAGTGATTATTAAATCATCAACATATACAAGGACATTAATTTGTACCTTACCCTGATGCAAAGTAAATAGAAAATAATCAGAATAAGACTGAGTAAAACCATATTTCTTCAAAGATGTAATTTTGAAAACCAACATCGAAGCGCCTGTTTTAGCCCATATAAAGATTTTTCTCAATCTACAAACTTGGTTTGGTTTTCCACTACTAAATCCAGGAGGTAATTTCATATAAACATCTTCAGAAAGATCCCGTGCAAAAAAGCATTGTGTATATCCATTTGATGTAACTCCCAATTCTTGGCTGCAACAACAACTAAAAAAGCACAAACATTAACCATTTTAGCCACATAAGCAAAAGTGTCAGTGCAACTTGATGATTACCAAAGACCACAAAACGTGACTTAAGGCGCTCAATACTCCCATCAGAGTGATATTTTACCTAGCTTGTAAACTCATCTACTACCAAGAGCACGCTTCCCAGGAAGAATTGCCTCCATCGTCGATGTTCTAATATCTTCCTGAGCTTGGATCTCCTTTCGCATAGATTGTCGCCNAGTGTCAGTGCAACTTGATGATTACCAAAGACCACAAAACGTGACTTAAGGCGCTCAATACTCCCATCAGAGTGATATTTTACCTAGCTTGTAAACCCATCCACTACCAAGAGCACGCTTCCCAGGAAGAACTACTTCCATCGTCCATGTTCTAATATCTTCTAGAGCTTGAATCTCCTTTTGCATAGATTGTCGCCAACCTAGATCTTTTAAAGCCTCCTTATAGGGTTGAGGCTCGGTACTGAAAGTAACAACTGCAAGAAAGTTTCTATGTCCCAAAGAAAATCGATCACAATTCACAAAATATGCTATAGGATAACGCATACCTGAGGAGTGAGGACTGACATGGAGCAGATGAATTAGTGGGCAAGGATGGACTCATCGTTTGAACAATGTTAGTAACACAATCACGTAACTTCACTGGCGACAATTTTGACCGCAAACCCCGACCAAGTACATTCACCCCAAAACTCAATGGGTACATGACCTTAGGAGCATTCTTAGATAAGTTAGTTCAATAATATGAGATCAGAGCATAGCTCGGGCCATTATAAATTAATACCTATTGAGAGTTATCTTTCTCTATAATACCCTTTATTTGATCCAAAATGCTAAAAATGTTGACCACTTGATATTTTTTTTGTTCGACATGCACTTGATAATTACCACACTTTGTAGGTCCAAAGTGATCAATTAATGTGTTATACTTAGGAATCGAAAACCTTGCAATGAAATGTGAAAAGTCACTACAAATTGATTGCTGTTGTAGTGATGATTTGGACAATATTCAATATGAAAGACCCGTGTTCAATTCCCTACACCAACAATTAGGAGGGAACCAAAATCAAATCATCCAGATTTGAACCCTGAATTTGGGTTAACTCAAATGGTAAATAGATTGAACACACACAAAAAAAAAAAACGCGGAGAGAGAGTTATTATTAATCCATTTTATGAAACTTTTATGTGATCAATTTGACACACATTCAGTCATTCACACATCACACTTGCAAACTAGGCGAAATTCGTTAGAACCCTTATTACTTAGGGTTCTTCCTCTTTAATTTTCCCAAATCAATTGCATTTTCAATATGGTCAAACACTAAATTCTATTTTCACAATCACAAAATCATAAAAAAAAAAATCCGAGATTTAAACCAAAAATATTCAGATGAAATCGTCATCGATTACCTACTTCCTCATATTCAATCTTTTGTTCGCCACAATAATTTCGAACAATGTCGTTTCACAAAATGAATCAAAACGCAATAAATTCAGAGAACGAGAAGCTACTGATGATGTAGCTGGTTACCCTCACTTGTAAGCTTTCTTTAAACAAATTAATTTTTGAATATTTTTTTTGTTGAATAATTTGAATTTTATTATAATTTTTTTTTTTTTTTTGCGAAATTTGGTGATATTTTTGGTTTATTAGGGATGAAGATGAGTTGCTGAATACTCAATGCCCGCAAAATTTGGAGCTGCGGTGGCAAGCTGAAGTGAGCTCAAGTATTTATGCTACTCCATTAATCGCCGATATTAATAGGTAGTTTTTGATTTTGTTATTTTGTTAATTTTTGCCTGCTGATTGCTGAATATTTGTTTTCGAGTAGCGTTCGCAACGAAGTTTGGATTGATTTGTTGTGGAATGGTAGGTTTATGAGGTTATGACTCTTATGAGTGATTTTACACTAGCATAGATGTAGAATTACGTTTGGATTCACGTGTTGAAGTCATAAGAATTACATTCGGATTAGCATAGATGTAGAATTACACTAGTATAGATGTGAAATTACACTAGCATAGGTGTAGGATTACGTTCGTGGTGGTTGATTCAAGTGTTGAAGTAATACGAAATCTTGTGTCGATTCCAAGTGGCGCTTATAAGTTGGGCTTGAGCTAAGAATAGTTTTGATAAATTTGTTTTGGAGAATTAAGTTCGTATGATATTCATTTAGTTATTTTCAAGGAATAAGCTAAGATTGGTTATTAAAAGGTGTAGATAAAATTGGGTGAAATTGCAAAGAGTAAGCCTTAGACCGCATTCCAAAGAATATTTCTAAAGTGAAGTTATTTGTGTACATTGTGCGGGAAGGGTTGGAAAAACAGTTTGGTAGTTCATTTTTGTTGGAAGTGATTTGATTTGGAATTAATTTGCTTTGGTTATCCACTATATTGCTTCAAGTCTCGATTCCTTCATTTACCTCAAAAATTGTGTTATGACTCTTGTTGTACACTTGGACACATAGTTTAGTGTTTAAATCCGAGTAGACACTCGTGTCCAAGTAACATAGGCTATTCATGCTATAGACTTTTTGTGGAGCTTATAGTTTGTTTGTTTGTTTGTTCGTTTTGGCTGGTAAATTTCCTAATTTGCTTTGCAGTGATGGAAAGTTAGATGTTGTAATTCCTTCATTTGTTCATTACCTAGAAGTGCTAGAAGGATCTGATGGAGATAAATTGCCAGGTTTGAGTCTCAATCATTTTTAATTCTTTTAATTAAGCCTTGATTTTTCTCTTCATTTTCTACTTTTATGTCGTTTCTCAAACTTTCATTGTTTTTCTCAATAATGTTTCTGATTATATATGGAAGTGTCAAGTGTATAATTTTGATGGCGTGTACTTCTTAAAATTATTAAGATTATGTACGTCAGTGATTTTTCTGTTTATGTACTCCGTACGTTGTTTGATACACATACCTTGCTTACACTGGTCAACTTGTCAGGGTGGCCTGCTTATCATCAGTCAACTGTTCATGCTAGCCCACTTCTTTATGATATTGACAAAGACGGTGTTCGAGAAATAGCTTTAGCTACATACAACGGTGAAGTGCTCTTTTTCAGGTGAGCTATATCCTTTTTTTTTTCTTTTTCGTATGACTAATTCCTGATTATGGTCTCCCCTTTATTGTGTTTATGGCTTGATGATTTAACCTTCTTCTAACTGAATCGTGTTTTCTTTCTCTCAGAGCTTCAGGCTATATGATGTCAGATAAACTGGTTGTACCACGGAGAAGAGTCCGTAAAAATTGGTTTGAGGGATTGAAACCAGATCCTGTTGATCGTTCTCATCCTGATGTTCATGATGAGCAGCTTGTACAAGATGCAGCTGAAATGAACTTAGTGACGGGTAAGCTGCTGTGAATACACTAGGGCAAATTATTGATGGCATTTCTTTTGTCTACTTTATTGCAGAAACTCCAGCTTGCCTTGTACTGTAGAATACCAAAGCATGGAAATCTTAAGTATTTGCTATGGGTCGGCTTCTTCTGTTACACTATGTTTGGACAACAATTTTGAAGAGAAAGGGATGGGAGAGAGATAGGAGGAAGGGGAGAGGAAAGAAAGGGAGCTCCATTTTTTTTTCCAAATCTCTCCAATTATGGAGGTATAGTGACCCATAGTGTTCATTAAAAGAGGAGGGAAACTGGATTGCTCCCTCTCCTTTCCTCTCCTTCCCCCAACCAATTGTCCAAACAAGGGAGCTTGCCTCCCTTTGTTTCTCTTCCTTTCCTTTCTTAAAATTACTGTAAGACTAGATGTGACTTTAGATAGGGATGCCATTTATGGGTAAACTTGTTTTAGGGTGACTTAAATTGGGAAATGGGGTCGGTATTTTCCATAAATCCATCTCATGCTAAAACCCGACTCTTCGATATGATAAATGTAATGAAGGAATGTATCAAAATTTTTAGTTCTTTTTGATGTTTAAGACATTTTAAGTAATATGGTGGCTTTTATGCTATTGATAGTGTCTGCTTAGGAGGGTCTCTTATTATGACTATGTTTACTTTTGGTGGATGAAGATGGTGGTTCGTTTTTTGAAATTTTTGGTTAGGGTATAGAAGTATGGTGAGGAGATTTTAATTTTGAGTGAGCCCCTGTAGTTTACTGGTTGATTAATGGATTTAAGTGCAATGAGATTTCTACTCAATGCAATGAAGATTCTTGCTTTTTCCTTTTCCCTTTTTGAGTAACCATTGAGGCTGACTCATCTTTGATTATTGTTTCAGCTTTAAACTCCACTAAGGTGCCAGCAATTCCATCAAGTGAAGAGCATCCTGCTATGGATGTCTCTACAGCTGATGGATATGGGAAAAATGATAGTCATGGAAAATCAAATTTTGAAATCTCAAACAATTTGAAAGTGTCTCCTGATGCTGGGGTTAATTCGAATTTGCTGAATACATCATCTAATAATGAGGGAAGGAAGAATGACAGCCAGTTAGAAGAAAGTAAACAGCTGCCAACAATCACAACTAATTCTTCTGGCAATATCGAGTCAAATGATACTGTACATGTGGAGGATGGAGCAGTCAAATCTAATTCATCTGATGGGTTGGATAATAATACGAGTACTGGGAACAGACTAAACTCTGTGCGTCGATTGCTGGAAGATTCTGGTTCTAAAGGAGGTGAAGATGTTCAAACCGCAACAGTGGAGAATGATGATTCCCTGGATGAAGAAGCAGATTCTTCTTTTGAGTTATTTCGTGGTAGTGATGAACTTGCTGATGAATATAGCTATGACTATGATGATTATGTGGATGAAAACATGTGGGGGGATGAAGATTGGATTGAGTCACAGCATGAGACTATTGAAGACTATGTCGATATCGATTCTCATATTCTGTCCACTCCTGTAAGTTTAATTGTCATGTAATCAAAATCACAAGAATTGGTTATATTAATGCTCAGATCTCTCAACTTTTGGTTTACCTCAGGTCATTGCTGATATAGACAATGATGGGGTATCAGAAATGGTGGTTGCTGTATCATATTTCTTTGATCGCGAGTAAGTTCTTGTAAGGATACTTGTTGCCAAAAAATATTTTTGTTAACTGTGGGCAGTAGCAGTAGTGTTTGGTTCCTGTATGTATGTTCATTTTCCAAATTTCCAGTTACTGTTATCATATTACCCGACTTCTGTACCTTAATCTATTCAGTAGCTAAAGCAATTAGAAAAGAATATTAATGCCATTGCAGAAAATCATAGCCTTGCTCTGGTGTGTTGCAACTTTTGCTAGTACTAGATAATGGATTGCAGTTATAGCTACTTTAAGTTTTGAATTTTAGGGTAATGATTAAAAGGGCTTCATGTGAATTTATAGTTGTCTATCTGTCTCAGCTAAGAATTAAATTTGTAGTCTTTTTATTCTTTTTCAAGGTTTGTTCTTGCTTGTCATGAATTTCATCTCAACTTTATGTGTTTTCTTCTTCATTAAATGTACCATGTTGCCATTTTACTATGGAATAACAAAAACACATATCCTCTTTGTTAAATTATGCTGCTCATTCCTTGAGACTACTTTTGTATTTTCATTTGTACTGTGGGCATGCTTGTTGAGAATTTCCAAATTTATGCTCTTAGGTGTGTGGAGTTCAAGTAAGAGAAAGCCTAAGACATTCTCATAGTTTTTAGTAACATGTTACCTTGGTAGTTGGCCATTTGTAGCGTTTTATGCTGTTTGTTTGATAACAATTCCTTCTCATAATCTCAAGCCTTTTTGATGTTTTTTCCAGCTCTGTTAGCTAGAGACTAGAACTTTAGGTTCTTTTCTTTAATTTTATAGAAAGCCGTCGTTTAATGCTAAAGTGCTAAACCTGTGTATGGAAGAGCGTCAGACGTCAGTTGGGTATGGAGTGCACAGGGGTTCAAATTAGCCTTAAGCTTTTACATTATTATAGACGTCTGTCACATGATGTAATGTTTTTTTTTTTATTATAAAGACAGATCTATCCTGTTCATAAGATCTCTTTTTTCCTGTTTTAATGTATGCTTGATTGGGCTGGCTGATGCAGATTGTCTGAGATATTAATATATGTGACTGAAAGGGTCTCATGTATCTAGAAACTGTAATTTATCCATGATTTGCTCTTGGTTATGCTTTGTATATTAAACGATCAGAGCTTTTTCTACCCGCTTGGTTCTTTGAGTAGTTGCTTATAGTATTGCTCTTTGCTTTGGCTAAGTTGACAGTTATTATGACAAGCCGGAACATGCAAAGGATTTGGGTGGTATTGATATTGGAAAATATGTTGCTGGTGGCATTGTTGTCTTCAACCTTGACACAAAACAAGTTAAGTGGACTGCACCGTTGGATCTGAGCACCGATTCTGCAAAATTTCGTGCTTACATATACTCATCACCAACCGTGGCGGATTTAGATAACGATGGGAAGCTAGACATTCTCATTGGGACTTCTTATGGCTTGTTCTATGTACTTGATCATCATGGTAATATTTTCGTTGCCCTTCTGCACCTTTGTAAGGTTTTTGATTTATCTGCGGATGCATACTCAGATTCTCTGTTCGCATATCCTTAAAAAAGCTCTTTGCCTTGGTAAAATGTGTCAGGGGTCTTTAATCTTGTTTAGTTATATTATACTGTTTGTCATTGTTTTAATCTTTCAGCTTTTCATTTGTAAGTCCTTGCATTATTCTGATTTCCCCATCATGTGGTTTAATGTTCAAAAGTGATGGTTAGTGAATTTGGTATGACGACAAAGAAATCATGTATTTTATAGCCTGCATGTAGTGGTTTGAATGACCTAGTATGCCCCCTAAACTGGTTTTGTAAGTTCCGTTGGGATAAAGTAGGGGCTTGAGTATTTCTTCGTTTTTTACCCTGATGCAGCTAGTTTTTTGGCAATTCGTGATTCCCACTTTGTTGCGAGTCTGCGAAAGAGCTGCATTACTGATGTCCATCTATGAAGCTAGAAGGTTGATTTGGTTCCATGTCAGTTATAAATAGCACAGAAACAGATCAAGTCTTAATTCGCTTGATACTGCATTTTCCTCTTCACCATAGACAACTTATGCTACAAATAAATCCTAGTAGGTCCTGTATTCTTGGAAGATAGGAGGTATATCAAGTATTATACTATTATCATAGTTTGACATCCCTTGTAGATTTCCAATGATTTCCAATCCTGAACCAGAAAGTGATAAAAGTTTTACCGACAACAACACTGCCTCTCATCATCTCCCACTGGAATTATTTTTATATTACCGTCCTTTCTACTGTTGAAAGTTGGGACTTTAGCATTTTTGTATCAAAAAAATGTATATTTTTATTTACCTCTGTTCTGCTGCGGTAAGCAAGTACCTGAAACTGGTGGCAGACAAGAAAGGACTACTGGATCTAGACTAGTATGCACTTCCTTGCTGAAATTTAACCATTGGAGAGGTATAAGCTGGAAAAAAAGCTTAGATGGATTGTGGCATCTGTATCAATCATTAGAAAATCATTTTATTAATATGGAAAAACAACTGATATTTTAAGGTTGTCATTTATCTTGTCAACTATTAGGCAAGAGCAGTTGTACTTTGCATTTTAGTAACTTGTGTAGATGATATTGAAAAACAAGAGAAGTAGCTTATGCTAATTCCAAAACCTTTGGTTTTAAGGAAGATGTCTTCTAAGCTGTGAAGTGTTTGTTTACCTCATATATCGTATTTGACTGTTAGTTTGTCTAGCTGGATAATTTAAATTTAAAAAAATGTTTTCTGGATGCAATGTTTCTTGTTTGAATTGCAACTTGTTGTCTAAGTGGCTCTGAAATTCATGAATTTTTCTCATCCAGGCAAGGTTAGAGAAAATTTTCCTCTTGAAATGGCTGAAATTCAAGGAGCTGTGGTGGTAGCAGATATCAATGATGATGGTAAAATTGAATTAGTGACTGCCGATGTACATGGAAACGTTGCTGCCTGGACTGCTCAAGGAAAAGAAATATGGGAAGCACATGTGAAAAGTTTAATTCCGCAGGTAGGCTTTGATTTCATGTAATCACCAAATCACGTGCCTGGTAAATTTACCATCTGACTCACTAATTGAGGCAGAACAACTAATTAGTTTGCTGTGGGCCACTTAATCCATTCCTTAACTGGCATAAATGGTTATTGAGTTTTTGATAAATTTACTCCGTTCAAAAATTATAATGATACTAATACTCTGTAACAATTTTATGCAAGTCTTCTTATAATAAAATATCAAGGATACAATATGCTATTGTAGGGGGAATTGGTTAAAATATTTACATCAAATAGCTTAATGGGCCTAAATCAGTGGTTATATTCAAATGAGTGAAGCATTTTAGTTGAGTAGTTGTTGTGATTCTCCGGCTGGATATAAAGTATAAATCGTTTTCCGAATTTGAAAGAAGTTGATGTCTACCCCCCCCCCCCCCC